>JAIFTH010000078.1:0-69907 GCA_019968535.1 Fragariocoptes setiger | reverse complement strand
TGTTCTGTGTGTGTGTGTGTGTGTGTGTGTGTGTGTGTGTGTGTGTGTGTGTGTGCGTGTATGGCTGAGTGTTGTGTGTTCAAGACACTAGAGTGAGTGTGACGTCCAGTCATAGAGTTGTCCAACAATCCAAGAGAGTTAAGCAACGGCCATCATCAACAACAACAACAGCAGCAGCAATCAATAATTCGACGTTCGATGTCCTCCTGGCTGTACACACACACTGTTATTCTCTCTGACAATGATCCGCTACGACAATACGTACGTTAAGAATACACACACTGTATGAGTGCTTATTGAACCATGCACTCTTGAGGTTTGCTCTACACTGCGATCGTTGTGCATCGTCAAAAGATCGTTTATATTTATGCCTTGCTATATAAATATCGAGTCTACGAACCGTAGCTCTCAAGGACTCACAATGCCCACAATGCACTCGGTGAGATTCGAGCACAAGGTACATTGCACACTACGATAGGCACCATTAATTTGTTGAGGCCCGGTTCAGTTGTATAGCACTGACACAAGAAGTAACAAAGCAAGCAAACATAGAGGAAACGCCACTAAGAAGTACGACGAACATCACAATGGTAGTTGCACGACACGGGGATCAGTGAAACATCAATTATGATTATCGTCCAAAACTAATATCTTCTTATGGCTCTCAACTAACACTAATGACGCTAATCAATGAGCGCTCTGTCCTACGCCGCCTTGTGTGCTTACTTTCTCGCTCACACAATGTTCAAATGAAACCTCGAGCTAAAGATTGAGATTGGCATAATTATAGTGACCTCAGCCTGTCGTAGCGATCAGAATTGTTGACAGACAATTAATTAAGCTTGTGCAAACAAAAAAACTAGCTAAGAGTTGAACAGAGAGACACAATAGAATGTGAGAGATAAAACGAGAGACAATAATGATTGCATCACCAGTGGCTTCCAATTATCATCGCGACAGCAACAACAGCTATGGACTATGAAATGAAATAATAGGCAAATCAACTAAAGCGAATCATCAGATATCTCAGCAGATCGAATCGATCTATCAATCAAATTGCTGATCGATTCGGAACGTGATTTAGAGTCTCAAGTCGTAATCTTCTTCGCATTAGATTATTCCAAATGTATTATTGTGATTGTATTAATGCGTGTTGCCCGCCCGCCCGCCAGACGGCCACACACATATTCCAATAGTAGCAAATGAATCAATATTGTAAAATTACTAAGCCCCAGTTTGTTGTTGAGCCTGATTGGCCCCATAGCTTGTTTGGAATTTTCCCCCACGTGGAATATGACAGCTAGAATATGGACCAACAATGGACGATATTTGCAATAATTAGAGAACCATCAGCATCAAGTCAGTCAACCACAATGCCGACGACGCGACAGTATCGTTTATTATTATTCATTCGAATGCAAACACGAATCTTTAAATGAAAAGAAAAAAAATCAAACATCAGGTTGAGCTATGAGCTCAACTAGGAAGACGAAGCATCAAGAAAGAAGGAGCAAATTTTTGTCACATTATCGAAATAAAATAAAATGATTTGATAACACACAGCATATCACACAAACAATCCACTCGAGTTTCTAGACATTATTGATTGATCTGAGACATCTAATGATCGAAGAACAGAGTCAAGTCCAGAGGTTTTCTCTCTCTCTCTCTCGTTGTGTTCGGTCGCACTCATTGTTGAACTAAGCAAAAATTATTCATTAAATCAACTTTGTTTATCATCAGGCGCCACGAGTGTGGAAAAAAAGAACGAACACACACTGTAACGTCAAGACACGACGTGATAGATATTTATTTTGTTCGTCAAGATTGCGAGACATTGTTCAGTAGCTAACTATCTAGATATTTGCGCCACAGCAGCCACAGCGAAAACGAGATTCCATCGAGGAAATAACTTGAGCATTGAAAGCGAGTAATGCTCCCAGCGAACAACTCAGGTGACAACCACGGTGACGATGACGCCCGACATTCGAGGTGGCCAAATCGGCAGCACCCAGGCGCGACATTGCCATTGTTCTGCATTATATTTGCTTATCATCTTTCTCAGAGAGATATCACAGCAAGAAATAGCAGCAAGACCAAACTAATAAACAATTGTGTCCATTAGTAGACGTTATTCATTGTGTCCAGGAATTTATCGCGTCGCGTTGGCACGTAAATTATTTTTTTATTATCCTAGGTATTTGGTTTTTTCGGTTAGCTCAACACAACACTTGCTGCAAGCACGTCAAGCAACACAAGTCCCACGCCGAGACGATTCAATTGACTCATTCTACATTGTTGTTGCTGTAGTTGTTATTGTGTGTCTGTCGTGGCTGCTTGTTTGCTCTCTGTGAATGCTTCTGTTTTTATCATTCTTTGATTCATACTTGTGTGTGTGTGTGATCTGCACAATCATACAAATCATAATCATCGTTGTATCAACAATAAACAATAACATTCTTTACTCTCGCTGACTGTTTGAGTCTTGAGCAAACGAATATAATCTGGCTGACTGAGGAATTGCTGACGCTATGTGTGTTCTCATTGAGCTAAGGAAAACGTATTCGTAAACTTATTCACAATATTCAGCAGAAAAGTTCAAGTTAGATCAATCGTTTGAAATGCTCGCTTTCTTGGACACCAAGTTACTTGTAATTATTCGAGCTAAGCATGCAAATGATCGCAAATGATTTCAAATTACAACGAGACGATAAACATCAGCATCTCACACCGATATTTTCGCATGTTCACACTTTCACACCAAGACCAGTGCTGTGTCTTGCCAAATGCCTTCATGTCTTGCTAAGTCATTTCGTTTCATATTGTCTTGGCGCTCTCTTGCATTTGTCGTGTGACAAGTGAGTCTCTACCTCTGTGTGTTGGCCTTATATCTTGGAGACATCAAATTCCTCCCTTGACAAACACGCATTGATATGACACTTTTCGATGCTTCGTCTTATTGCCGAGAGACGACGGCTCTCGGCACAAATTATTTGAATGTTGCTCAAATTTTGTCTACTCCTCTACTCAACAGATGGCACTAGTGCGCTTGTTCTTCCGAATCGCTTGTTTTTGTTTTGCTCTGCTTTGTTGTTTTTGTTTTCTTTTTCGCCAAACCTCAATCAACAACAATTTGCGATAAACAAAACTGACAAATCGACAATTTGCTACCATTATTCAATTATAACACACATAAATGGTAATCATGATGATAATTCATTGATAAATTCACAATATAATCGTCATGTGACATGACTTGATCTCGTGCCCTTCATCTTGACTTGTTAATCTCAAACTTGATCTCGATAAAATCATTGTTGAGTCGATGAACTTTCTCAGTTGACATTTGTCATTTTCCAAACACACCTTTTTCAACTGCAACTTGTTTGTGACAATTTATTCTCTCATCTTGTCAATAATTGTGTCTGTTGTGTCAAGAGCTTTTCGTCGCCAAACAAGATACGGCAGCAGGAACAACAACAATGGCTTTGCGCAACAACAATACTCTGGTTTCAAACGTTATGTTAGTCACAGGAGAAGCTCCTGGCACCACCAAATTGTTGTAATTCTTTCGACTTGTTAATTGCTCTCGTTATTTTTTTATTGTTGTTAATTCTACAGTTGTCACCACCAACTGCTCTCACTCCAGTCGATCATTTTATTTTGTCAAAATAATTCTCTTCGAAAATGCAAGAGACACGATGTCTTGGTACAGTGTGTCACTTGCAAACCAAAGATTTTCTTCATTGATCACCATCATATGTGTGTATATAAACTCGTTCATTTTCATGCCTGAGTGTCATTCGAATAAGTAAAAATTAGATTCTAAATCTCAACCTTCAACTCTTGAAAATATCTTAGCAGCTCACTGAAACGTTTCAAGAAACCTCACCTTCTCAACTCAAATATGTCTGCCATCGACAAGACAATTTTGACAAAAATCGTCATAGTCCTCATAATGGCACTCATGACTGCGTGCAGCACTGCAATGGGGAAGAAATTTATCAAGGGCCTCATTTTGGGCGCCCTAATTGGTAAAGATTATCACTTTCCAGTTATTATACATCACGGCGGTCATCATGGTCGTTAGTTTAAGCTTAAACCAATCAAAGTTAATCAATTAATCGCCGCAAGTATCAAAGCGTCAAAAAAGACAAGAGAGTTCTAGAATTAATTGGAACTGAATATTCATTTTTCAACTGTGCCTTGATATTTATTTAAACACGCTAATCAATACATACATAGTTTTTATGCAACTGATTGTACACCTGTTCGCTGTGTGACAATGTAATTCTTCCTAGACAGTGCACCAAAACACCTGACTGGCTTGGCACAATATTTTCTATCGAACTGGCTGGCGTAAAACAGGTTGTCGGCTCTTCGAAAATTCCAAGAGCCAATAGGATGTCACACTCTTTCCAGTCTGTATGATTCGCGTTCATTTCGTTCGTGTGTTAAACTGGCCCAACGACATGGCATTCAAATGACAGTGCTCGACAGCAGTGAAACCGGAATCATACGATACAACAGGTGACACACGCCGGCAAGCATCAGTGCAATGCCGATATAATGAATAAACTCGACGACTAACATTCGACGGCGCCCGCTGGCAAACGATTCTGGTGTGCTAGGCTCTTTGAGAATTAATTCGCGTGAGCCTAACCAAGCGTTTTTTAGATAATCATTCCAATCGAGTGTTCTCATGTCGAAGTTGAACTCTTGCTGATCTTCGGCACTCATCGATTGCGCCAATTGCATAACATTATCGGATTTGAAATTCCATTCGTTTGTAGTGAAAGGCAATAAAATATTGTATGCGTGATGTAATTTTTTCGTTATTTTCACCATTAATTTCTTGTGACCGAACAGTCCGATCAATGCATCGAGCAAATATGCAAACAGCAGCTCAGAGAATATTTTTATGGTTAAATTGATGACTGGATTGGCCCGTTTATAACGTGGTGCATAGATCATGGGACGAACGATTTTGTTGGTTGGCGCTTCGGCGGCCACCGTGCGGCCTACGTCGAAGAATCGGCCCCAAGAAATGGGATTTGTGTTGCCTGACGTCATGTTGTACACTTGAATTCTGTTGCGCTGTGCCACCGTCGATGATCTTCGATTCGACGCCAGTGCTTGTTCAGCAGATTTGATGCTGGCTGACGAAGCGGCACAAGTCCAATTGTGACTGACCGATTTGCCGGCCACCAAAATACAATTTACCACAAAGTCGACGGGAACCACGTCACTGATTGCCCAGTAGTTCCAATCGATCGTGCGTAACACTCCAAGCGATGCTAAAATACTCAGGCCCATCACGCCGTTGACATTGTCAACCCAACCGAGCCGTGGCTCTTTGACACTAGACGTTACAATCGAGGGCCTCACGATACCAATCGGAAGCTTGTCTGACTCACGTGCGACCAGTTCCTCTGCCATGGCCTTCGTGTACGTGTAAGTGTTGGGTCGACCTTCGATCAATTGATCAGTGATACGATCGCAATCTTCGCTGGATAGACGATTGGTGATTTTGATTACATCATCAGGGTCACGCTTGAGCTCATGTAAATCTTCACTGATATCTTTGAGGTGGCAATTTGAGTATGCGGTCGATACGTGAATGAATGATGCTAATTGCTTGGTTTGTTTGCACAATTCTATAATGCCTTGCGTTCCGACAACATTGTCTCGGATGTTGTCTTTGAGTGGGGCATCGAACTTGACTGAGGCCGCGCAATGGAACACTACGTTCACCGTAGACGTCAATGTGTCACGATCTCGATCACTCAAACCGAGTGACGGACAGGTGATGTCACTCTCGATGGCTACAACTTTCTTGATGATTTGTTCATGATTGAATTTCGGTACAAACGGTACTCCTTTGAACATCTTCACGAGACGTTTGTCGGCTGATTGGTCATTTTTGGAACGAAGCAACACGTAGATTGTGCCTGAGTCGGGGCACGATTCGAGCAATTTCCATAGGAGAACTTTGCCCAGGAATCCAGTGGCGCCAGTAATCAGGATATTTTTACCTTCATAAAATGATCTCACTGACGATTTCGACATTCCCAACTAACTGACTTTTTGTTGTTACAATCGCTGTGATCTACAGGAGCTGCTGTGTTGATCATGTTTTATTCCAACTACTTTTCTCGTCTACTGCACAATGGAACTTTGTTCTCTTTCGAAGTTATCTGAATTCAAACGAAATCAATTAACGAATTAATATTGGATGGTTCTATCTGGTTTACATATTCATATGACAGACTGCTGTTACTGTTATTGTTGAAGCCGATGTAACCTTGCTTCGATGATGAAGATGAACTGTACAATTCAACACCAACACCCGGTTATTTATATGCGAATTCGAAACGACTCGATCAGTTCGTTCCGCTCGAAACGATCAAACGAGCCGAACGCTTTTTTTCATCTCTACAAGTTACACGAGCTTTTTTTCAGTTTTTTTTGAGTCTTTCACTTTTGCCGCAAGCTTGCGTTCGCTTCGAAGAATTAGTTAATGCTAAGGAAAATCCTCACGAGTCTTGTACGCGCTGCACTACTAACAACATCCTACCTCAGTCAAAGAACTCCGAACTCATGCAAACCATTGATAACGATGATTATTATGCATTAACCGGTCTCACGCAATGAGTCTGAATCTTGTGGAGCATGTCGCAGTTGTTATTCATTTTTATTCAGTGTTTGAACATACAGTGTCAAAGTAAACATAAGCAGCAGCAGTCAGTGTATGGTGTTGTTATGTAAGTCCTAAGATCTCGATAGAATTCTGCTTGGTAGACTCGAAGATTCCAGGGAGATTTAAACGACGATAGGTATAGTAATAATAATAATATATTGGTACGTGGTTGTGTGGGATATGTGAGAGAGTTTAAATTAACCTTAAAATAGTAATAAAAAGCTGAATGAGAACTCAAGAGACATATGCAACTAATTCTGAGGTATAAAATGTATGCATGTGGTTGTGTGTTGATGCAAATCGTTTCGTTTTGAGTTGGTCTCATTGTTTTCTTTGTCACGACTTAGAAATGAAATAATAATAGTTG
Organism: Fragariocoptes setiger; assembly: GCA_019968535.1. Taxonomy (NCBI): domain Eukaryota; kingdom Metazoa; phylum Arthropoda; class Arachnida; order Trombidiformes; family Phytoptidae; genus Fragariocoptes; species Fragariocoptes setiger. The sequence goes on along the minus strand of JAIFTH010000078.1, from coordinate 62,840 downwards.
TAATAATTTTGCTACGTAAACTTATCAAATATTAACTGTTTACATAGCCTGTTCAATTAATTCGTTATTGTCCTATTGTGGAGAGAACAAGCTTATATGACAAGTACAGAATCGGTGACATTAAAATGGCCATGATGATGTAATGCACAATGTTGACAAATATTAGGCGCTTTTTGCCACTTTCAATTGATTGTTGAGTGTTCTCTTCTTTCAAGATCATGATGCGTGCACCGAGCCACACGTCACGTGCGTACTCTTGCCAATTGAGCTTTCTGATGTCGAAATCAAACTCATCTTTATCCTCGGGACTTAGCGTGTCGATAAGATTTGTCACATTGTCTGATTTGAATACCCATTGGCGTGTAGTGAACGGTTTCAGAATGTCATAAGCGTGATGCATTTTTTTGGTGATCTTCACCATAACCTCTTTGTAGCCAAGCAATTTGATAAGCATATCAACAATGTAAGCGAACAGTAGCTCTGAGAACAACTTTGTCGCGAAGTTTGATGCTGGATTGGCACGATTGTGACGAGGCGAATGAATGATGGGACGCACAACTTTGTTGGTAGGCGCTTCGACTGCTTCATTGCGAAGCATCTCAAAGAAGCGTCCCCACGAGATAGGGTTCATGTTGCCAGATGTCATGTTGTAAACAGGTAGTTTGTGACGTTGAGTTTGTTGTTGTTCTTGCGATTGCTTGCCATCGTTTGTCTGAGCTTTTTGCGATTTCCATTGCATGCTAACAGATTGACCCGCTACTAGGATACAGTTAGACACTGAATCAACAGGAACCATGTCGCTGACTGCCCAATAATTCCAATCGATGGTACGCAACACTCCGATCGATGCCAAGACACCAAGACCAGCAATTCCGTTGACATTGTCCACCCAGCCTGGAATAGGCTCTTTTACGCCAGACGTCACAATTGATGGTCTCACGATACCGATCGGCAGCTTGTCGGATTCGCGTGCCACTAAATCTTCTGCCATAGCTTTAGTGTAGGTGTAAGTATTGGGTCTACCTTCGATGATTTCGTCAGTTATACGATCACATACTTCGCTAGATAGGCAGTCGGCTACTTTAAGTACGTCGTCGGGATTACGCTTAAGCTCGTGCAAATCTTCGTTAATGACTTCGAGGTGACAGTTTGAGTAAGCTGTCGAAACGTGAATGAATGAGTCTAGATTGGAAACTTGCTTGCACAATTCTATGATGCCTTGCGTTCCGACAACATTGTCTCGAATGTTGTCCTTGAGTGGGGCGTCGAACTTGACTGAGGCCGCGCAATGGAACACTACGTTCACCGTAGACGTCAATGTGTCACGATCTCGATCACTCAAACCGAGTGACGGACAGGTGATGTCACTCTCGATGGCTACAACTTTCTTGATGATTTGTTCATGATTGAATTTCGGTACAAACGGTACTCCTTTGAACATCTTCACGAGACGTTTGTCGGCTGATTGGTCATTTTTGGAACGAAGCAACACGTAGATTGTGCCTGAGTCGTGGCATGATTCGAGCAATTTCCACAGGAGAACTTTGCCCAAGAATCCAGTGGCGCCAGTAATCAGGATATTTTTACCTTCATAAAATGATCGAATCGATGACTTTTTCATCTTCTCTTGCTCAACGTTGAGCGGGGTGGCGATCGTCTTCTCGACACTGTAATTCACTGGAGTTTGTGCGCTAATCATGTTTGTCTTTGTGACTATCGTATTATCTGCAAAATGTGTGAGACAAAATTTGTGTCTTGTCTAAATGAATGGCCTAAACTTTTACCTAGTTGCTATTGTCAATGAAATATTTCTTGATGAACATCGAACAATTAGTTCAGGAGTTGGTGTGATTTTGTTTTGTTGTTGTGAACGTGATGATTGAAATTAATAATATAACCGGTACACAGAGACGCGAACATTTATACATGGACGATGCGCGCCGGTGTGCCAGTCTGCCAATGTGACGCGCTGTACGTTCGCTGTGCGTTCGGTGAGTCGGTCATTATCACAGGGCAAGTAGTTCAGCGCAAGCTACGAATCGTCCAACACGAGGCAAGCTCGCATGTATCATAGTAGTAGTTCAACAACAAGTACACACTGTCTGCACTGTGTTCAATAGTCTTGTGTGCTGCTAAGGCGTCGTCTGACATCATACATTCAATTACTCATGGGATGTTGTTTAGCCTGCAGATTATCCAGCTTGTAGACTTTACAGTGAAAAATCGAGTTAAGCAGTTTATTAATCAGCGCGGGCTGTTTTCTTTAAAGCTCTACAAGAGCAGCAAGAGCGGCGTCGGTAGTTGTCAGAAACAACATTACGACACGCGTTATATCATTTAATTCAAAGTTACAAGACGCACGATTTCTTCTGAAATAAAATACACTTTATCCATATTTATCAACCAAGAATCTCTTAGTAGTATTATTGTGCGACCAGCATCTGGCCACATTCTGCACATAGAATGGGATATGAGGAATGTGCAAATTCTATAGGGAATGTGATCAGACGGAAGACCCACCTAACCGCCAGAAACAAAATTGAGATTAGCAGCCCATTCGATCAAGCTGATTATCTCCATCAGAAGACCATGTGATGCCTTTTTCTATCCCAGATGGATCGTGCATTTTACAGCAGCCATTTCCTTGCCACATTGAAGTGTGCTATCCCAATGACAGAATGGAGAGAAAAAAGAGTATCCTTCGTCGTCGCCGCGACGGAAAGCAAGAAATTTATTATTTTTTTGTGTTGGCAATCTTAGATCCTAGAGAAAGAGGCATGACTCACTGTTGATAATCAGTAACTTTTTTCTATCCTTCATTACACTAGATTCCAATATAATGCTCATCTAAAGTTTAGAGCGAGAGAGAGAGAAAACTACGCTCATATCATTTCCTTCACGTATAAGCATGTAGACGCCAACTTTCATCAAACTCTCTGCACTTGTGTGCTTGTCGAGCTTGTGAGATCACACTTACTTTTCATGTGGCTGCACGCATGTGCGTTCAAATGTTGATTATGGCAACACCGATTGAAGAAAGCCAACAGAAGACAGATTACATTTAGCAACTGGTAGTGGTAGCATTTAGCACTTGTTGTATCGAGGCTACAAAAGCAATATGACTAACAGTCGGTTAAAGAAAGAGAAAACTAGAAGGAAATGTTACACTCATTTGAGGCTGTTATTCTATGCGACCAATTTTGGTTCAAACAACGAACCACCAATCGGCACGTTGTATCGTGCGACGTCCAATCGTTGTTGTTGTCGTGATGTTACTTCGTCATGCGAGATGTCAATTGTTTTCCTAAACGTCATCGCACGAGAATTGCCATGAAGCTTCAGGAGAACAACGCGAATCAGAATAATTCTTCTGTGATGTTAACATTTTAATCAACACCACCACAACAACAATCGACTACATGTCACCATACGCGTGTTGATGATTGCCACAATAGGAGGCTTGATACGGCGACTCTATTGGCGTTGTCTGTTGAAATTATATGAGAGCATCACTATCGGAATTGTTTGTTTATTGGCAAATTTTCCACCGATCAAAATTGTCGGGTACTTCATCTAAACCAGATACCCACCGACCGATGCAGCAGTCGATAGACTTGATAAGACTTGAACGTTAAATCGCACATAAACATACACTGTTATTACTGTCGTCCAACAAGCCAGAGTTGCCGTACACACTAATTTGCAAATAATAAGGATGAGCTCAGATACCGATCACACGACGCTCAACAGTGCCGTAATATTAATTTGTGTCTGTATTTTCAACCCTCGTGGAATATGCGGTCTGATACAACCGGTCAGATACTAACTTCACTGGTAACTTGCACATGACTCATGAAGGCAATGGCCATGAACTTGTTTTTCATCTTGTCCGAGATTTTAAGAGCTCACTACAAGAGCTTGACAGACGAACTCTAGTGCATCTTCCAGAATTCAAATGTCCTGCTCGAACGTCACTGCTAACGATCACAATCGTTCTACAGAGAGAAACATGCACTATCTCTCGTATAGGGCCGGTACAGCGCTATATCACCGTCTCACTCCACCCCCTTGATGATTAGAATTACCAGCTGATTGTTGTCAGTGTGATTCAGCAAACTCATTAGAACCTTAACAATTTTTTTGGCCGCTGCGCCGGCGAACGGATACTATATTTTTTTCTTTTCTAGACTACACTGTTGTGTTTAATTGGACAAGTTTCTCTCTTTCCATTCACACATCAGTAGTCGAAGGATTGTACGGGAAAGTTTCAGGCTAGCATCGGTCGTTGAACTTGAACCCTTTTCTTGTTCTCTAAGGAGTCATCCAGCTAACGCATGATCCAAATGTGTTTGGTCACACAATATGTTTATATCGAACTCTAATATTATTTTCTTTGCTACTGATTATAGAACGAATAGTTAGTTCAACAGGAACCTAATATTCAGCACCAGTAGCGAAGAATTGATTTCTCATCGTTGCAAATAAAGGATGTTCAATAAGTAGCGCGACTAGATAGAGATTCAAATATTACGAATTGCTTTATTATCATGAAAATTTTTGACGAATACAAAACTACAACTTATTAAGATTGAATGGTTTGAGTTTCAGCGGTGCAAGTGAACCATGTTGAGCAGAGCATCGAATCTTCTCCATGATACGTTTCATGAGATTTTCACCGCAATCTCTGCTAACTTGTTGGCTTATATCTTTCCAGACAACTTAAACTGTTTCAAATTGCTCGTCGGTCGGAGCCGACGTTTGTATCTTTGTTTGCAAATGGCCCAGAATTTTTCAATTGGACGGCTTTATGGAAAGTTAGGCATGTTGCGCTCTTTAGAAATGAACTCGATATTCTCACTATTGAGCCAATCAACAACTATTGTTGCATGGTGAATACGAGCCATATCAGGCCAGAACATCTTCTATCGAATGATGCTTGAGTATAAAAGGTAAGACGCTTGATCAGACACCCCTTCAATTTCGCTGTTCATAGTACCCTTTGAGACATAAGGCTCGCTAACGTTCCCATGCTGGTCTATTGCTTGCCAAACCAAATATTTGTCGCAAAATTTTGCTTTCCCTTTGTATTTGTGGCTATCTGCAACATCCTTTCCAATCACTTGATGATAGAATCGTCTACCAGGTATTTGGTCTGGATCTAATGGGACATGTCTCATCGTCCATCACAATAATTTTAGATCCGCCAGACGGTATGATTTTTCGATATAGAGATTTACATCCAATAGAAATTCGCTTTTCTTGATCTTCGGTAACTTTCGGTTCTTTTTTCACTGTGCGTGCTATTGCTCCAATCTTTTTTGTTGCATTGACAATCGAACCAATCGATAATTTCTCTTTAGAGGCTAGTTCACGATAGCTCATGTTAGGGTTACTGACTATTCTTGTTTTTATGAGTAGGCTCTAAAGCATAAGCGTTATGTAATGATTTGAACCAATGCCTGTTGCATAATGTTCAGGAGCATTTGGAACGAGTACCTGAAATTCGTGAAAACGAACAGTCAATGATTCAACGACGGCCTTTATGCTCGCAATAAGCACGACACGCATCGTTGCTAGTTGAAGGTGCACACTACGTCACGTTCACCACCAAGCTTGCTGAGCAGCATTTACAGTACGCACAGTCAAGTCAAAAGAGTGCATGAATGAATCATCTCAACAAGGCTTGCGCCAGCTTGTACTTCTGTGAGCTTGGTACTTCGATAGAATACAAGTGTACTCGCTTCCTTTACTAACTAACGAACTTCTTGCAATCCAAGTGTCTGAGTGCACAAGCCAATAGATACGTCTTGTGTCGAAATCACACACTGACGCCTTCGCCACTCACAGCCTTCAACGAATCCTTTGATTTGGCAAGGATTCACTTCAACCTGAACTTTCGTTAACTCGGGACGCTAACTTCAAGGCCACCTAAGCCGTAACTCACATCAGTTCTAATCAGGAACGAATGTAAAATGTTTTTCATTTTTCTAACGATTATTTTTATCATGTTTGCAGAAGGCGTTATTCAACTTTGAAGACATTGTCACGGAATTTTAAACTAAACAAGGCACTGGTGATTTTGAATAAGAATTGAGCTCGTTTTAACCTCTTTTGTTTTGCATTGACGATCAGTTGTGATTTTTTTTGGAATTTTTTTACATTACAAGAAAAATATCATTCCTTTCTTTGAAAATAAATTCGCTTGTAAACTAGCTCACGGTGACAAGTACAGTGCGGCAAGAAGCGATGCTCAGCTCAAATTTATCCTAAATCAAATTATCTAGAGCGAATATGGTCAGACGATAACAAATATAAGTCGCCGATGAGATCATGAGCGCCAAACCAACATTGTGAATGATAACGACTATTTCCATTCGACGCTTAGCGCTGGCTATTGATTGCGGCGTGTTCGGTTCTTTTAACATATGCTCACGTGTGCCCAACCAGAGTCGTCTCACGTAATCATCCCAGTTGAACGTTCTAGTGTCGAAATTGAACTCCCGCTGATCTTCTGGACTCAATGATCTTGCCAATTGCATCACATTATCGGACTCGAATCGCCATTCACCTGCAGTGAACGGTTGCAGGATGTCGTAAGCACGATGCAGCCTCTTTGTTATTTTCACCATGAACCTCTTATGTCGAAACAATCCGATCAATGTATCAACGACGTATGCAAACAAAAGCTCGGAGAATATTCTGATCAAAAAAATTTTGACACGATTAGCTCGCTTATAACGCGGTGCATAGATCATGGGACGAGCAATTTTGTTAGTAGGTGCTTCAACGACTGCTTTACGACCAATATCGAAAAATTTCCCCCATGAGACGGGATTCGTATTGCCTGACGTCATATTGTATATCGGGAACTTGCGTTGTGATGATGATGACTTTTGAACCTCTGATGATCTCCATTCTTGGCCAACAGACTGTCCAGCTGCTATTATACAATTGGAAACGTAATCGACTGGAACGAGATCACAAACAGCCCAATAATTCCAATCAATGCAACGTAAAAGACCTAAAGCTGCCAATATACTCAGACCTGTCACTCCGTTGACATTGTCAACCCAACCGGGCCGTGGCTCTTTGACACTAGGCGTTACAATCGATGGTCTCACGATACCAATCGGAAGCTTGTCTGACTCACGTGCGACCAGTTCCTCTGCCATGGCCTTCGTGTACGTGTAAGTGTTGGGTCGACCTTCGATCAATTGATCAGTGATACGATCGCAATCTTCGCTGGATAGACGATTGGTGATTTTGATTACATCATCAGGGTCACGCTTGAGCTCATGTAAATCTTCACTGATATCTTTGAGGTGGCAATTTGAGTATGCGGTCGATACGTGAATGAATGATGCTAATTGCTTGGTTTGTTTGCACAATTCTATAATGCCTTGCGTTCCGACAACATTGTCTCGGATGTTGTCTTTGAGTGGGGCATCGAACTTGACTGAGGCCGCGCAATGGAACACTACGTTCACCGTAGACGTCAATGTGTCACGATCTCGATCACTCAAACCGAGTGACGGACAGGTGATGTCACTCTCGATGGCCACAACTTTGTCTCTAATATCGTCATAGCTGAATGCGGGGGCAAATGGCGCATTGGTGAGCAACTTGAGGATTCTCTTCTCGACTGGAACGCCACTCTTGGATCGCAACAACACGTACAGTGTTCCGGAGTCAGGACACGACTTGAGCAGCTTCCAAAGGAGAACTTTACCCAAGAATCCGGTGGCGCCAGTAATGAGTATATTCTTGCCTTTGTAGAAGGCACGAATTGTTACTGTGTTAGATGTATCAGTAGTACGATCCTTATTGTCTTGCCTGCCGAACTCATCCGTCTTGTTTGAGTCAGTAGCCATTATTGTAAACTCCGTAATATCTACCCACTCTACGCTGTTGTGTAACAAAAAGTCTAAAACACTTATCAATATGAGGGATCAGTCATCATTTTTTTGCAATCGTACCTTTAACTAATAATTTCTCTTCAATTATGATCACAACTTAATCCATTTCAGCAATCAATCAGCTTGTATAAAAATAACTCGCCTACACAATAGATTCATGCTATCAAAGATAGCTATCATAAATTCTATATGTGTTCGTGTTAACCCTTTCGGCATACGATGACATAAGTCATGAAAATTCAACACTAATTGAGTTGTCGGTGATTGAAGGTAGTTCTGTACGCTAATTAACGAGATGTACTTTGATGATAGGTTCATATGATTTCCTAAGGTTGAATTCGACGTTCAGCCAATGATTATAATCGCAAGATTGTTCAAGTCTATTGCATGATATCAGATTTCTGACTGCCAATCGTGTGCTCTGTGTGAGAATAACTCATACTGAGCCAATCTTTTTATCACACTTATTACATGAGTGCACACTCACAGGTGTGAGATGCTGAATTTCTTAGATAATGGTTTATTTAATCTCATCGCATACACTCGACGTCTTTTCTCATGCTTTCCAGGTAAAATAAACTTTCATTATTCACCTGTTACACTGTGTGTCATTATCTTTCTTCTACATTATCTGTTAGTCTTGTTCTAGCCGCTACATCTTGCATAACGCGTTGATGTTTAAAATACAAGCATCAAAGAGTACAGAGCGTTTCACGAGTTTCATCTTTGCTTCTACTTCAAATTTAGCTTATGTCATAAATGAGAGAGCAGCAACAGTATAAGATATTGATGCTTGCTATCACTTGGTAAGCAGTCAGTGTTGCCTTCAAGGTCGATCATGCATCCGATGATCATCATAGGTGGCAACATCAGCACCAGCAGCAACAGGTGCGGCTATTCCTTGGGCTATAACACGTTTTGACTGAGCACAGTCAAGCATCATTATGGTGTTTTTTCTTTGAATTTGTACAGTTCGAATGAGCGTCATTTTTTCTATTAAGCATTGCATTAGAAATACGTAGATGGTTTACCAAATTGATACAATGACCATTATCATATGGACGATAAAAGCGATAATGGATGACGGATTGTCTTTTATTTTCCAAACCACAATATTTTTCATTAACAAATCAAGTGTCTAATCTTATCTGTCTAAATACGAATAAATTTACTTAAGGTAAACGAAGTTAAACAATACAAAACATACGTCAATGATGACACCAGAAGAGCCAACCCAATATTGTGGATGATCCCGACTAAATGCATTCGACGCTTAGCGCTAGACTTTGATTGCGGCGTGTTGGGTTCTTTGAGCATCAGCTCTCGCAAACCTAACCAGAACTTGGTTGTATAATCATTCCAATCGATTGTTTTCATGTCAAAATTGAACTCTCGCTGATCTTCTAGACTCATTGATCTTGCCAATTTCATAAGATTGGCGGACTTGAAGGTCCATTCACCTGCAGTGAACGGTCGCAGTATATCATAAGCGTGATGCAGTTTCTTGGTAATTTTAACCATAATTTTCTTGTAACCAAACAATCCGATTAATGTGTCAACAACGTGTGCAAACAGAAGCTCAGAGAATATGTTGATGAACCAATTAGTGATTCGATTGGCTCGCTTGTGACGCGGAGCACAAATCATGGGTCGAGCGATCATATTAGTCGGTGCTTCGACAACAGCCGCTCGAGTCAAATCAAAGAATCTGCCCCACGAAATGGGATTTGCTTCACCGGACGCCATGTTGTATATCAATAATTTGTGCGGTGCTACTTTTGCTTGCCATCCTGCACTAACGGCTCGTCCGGCCACAATTATACAATTGGCCACGTAGTCAACGGGAACAACATCACTGACGGCCCAATAATTCCAATCAATACTGCGCAAGATGCCCAAAGATGCCAAGATACTGAGACCCATCAATCCGTTGACATTGTCGACCCAGCCAGGCACTGGCTCTTGGAAGCTCGATGTGACTATTGACGGTCGAACGATGCCCACAGGAATTGTGTCCTGCTCTCGAGCTACCAGGTGTTCGGCCATTGCTTTGGTGTAGGTATAAGTGTTTGGCCTACCCTCGATGATTTCTTTTGTGAGTTTGTCGCACATTCCTCCAGATGATTCGCTGATCAGTTGAATGACATCATCAGGGTCACGCTTGAGCTCGTGCAGATCTTCGTTGATATCTTTTAGATGACAATTCGAGTAAGCTGTAGATACGTGAATGAACGTATTCAGTTGCTTGATTTGTTTGCACAATTCTATGATGCCTTGCGTTCCGATAACATTGTCTCGGATGTTGTCCTTGAGTGGGGCGTCGAACTTGACTGAGGCCGCGCAATGGAACACTACGTTCACCGTAGACGTCAATGTGTCACGATCTCGATCACTCAAACCGAGTGACGGACAGGTGATGTCACTCTCGATGGCCACAACTTTGTCTCTAATATCGTCATAGCTGAATGTGGGAGCAAATGGCACTTTTTCGAGCACTTCCATGAGTCTGCTTCCTGCCGATTGGTCATTTTTTGAGCGCAGTGACACATAAATTGTACCAGTTTCGGGGCATGACTTGAGTAGCTTCCAAAGAAGCACTTTACCCAGAAATCCGGTGGCGCCCGTGATCAAGATACTTTTATGCCTGTAAAATCTTCTGATCTCCGATTTGTGTGCATAAATTGCCTCATCCTTAAGTTCTCCCATTTTACGGCAACTCTCTACTCTGTGATTCTTTTTGCTCTATGTTTGCATTGGCTGAATTTCCATCCAACCTTTGCAATCGCTTTCACTGTGGCCATTGTAAATTATGATCTGTAATTGGTGGATAGCTGCCCGTCTGGAGTCGCTGGCCTGGTGATTGGATTTCACCAATCAAAAAGCACTCACTAAGCTCGTGCTGTTTTGCTAGGATGCTATTGCAGTGTTAAGAAATTTGCTGTAAATGACTTACTTTTTCCCTCATCAATTCAATCAACTAATAGAAAATAATTACCCGATTCTAGTGATTTCACGCTCGCTTTTTCTGCTCAGTCAAATAGTTCACCTTCAAAGACACTATGTACAGATTCTCAACATCAGCCGATGTGTTGTTGTTGCAAAATATTGTCAAGTTGAAGAGTCAATCAATAAGTCTAAGAAGAGTCTCGCTGCTAGTGCATTCCAAAAATTCAAACGACGACAAAATAAGATTCAAAAGTCATAAACACACACACACACACACATTCACTATTGAAGTAAATACTTTGATCAGAAAGTGGTTTTGAAAGGTCATCATCGCGCAAATAGTTTAATGCACATTTATATGATAACAACAAGCCAATTGTTGGGATACATTCAAAGGCTCCGTCAACAGCTTGATAATATAATCTTACCTATGAGCAAGAAATACTGCACTGACATTTAGTGTTCACATTCTTGAGCTCAAGTTAAATTCACCTGAGTTTGACAGTGAAAAATCTCAACTGTGAGTAATGTACAGAGATTTTGTGACAAGATGTGATAATAAAGATGCCTGTGTTGTTGTTGCTCGTCAAACAGTTGTTTCATTTCTATGACTTGCAATCAGAGAAAAAAGCTGCAAGATCATGCGGCTACTTCGTGTTGTTAAATAACACGGTAAAATGTTGGTAAGTGCTGACGAGCTCGACAGCTTCTCTTAAGATTTCATCTCTGCACTGAGCGTCTTTGGTTAATTAGAACTGTTTCGGTTCTAACTGGTTTTGTCGAGATTCTCTCTGTCAAACAACCAGCCAGACATCGAATAGCTGAACATTCAAGTAGTGCATTACAATCTGCTCTATAAGGTTGGAGCTGAATCTTTCGACAACAATAATTCAGACACTGAACTTGAATATGCAGTGCGTTCCATTTGTTTGCTTTTTGTTGATGCTTTCCTCTTCAACAAATATCTTGTTTAATGCAGAATAGAAATGTTTTTTGGGTTTCATTTCGAAAGATGAGCCCGATTTATTTGTCTTTGATATTGATGTTGTGTACGATCTGAGTGAGAATTGACGATACATGACGACGAATTGATAAATTTTGAATGTCATATGTAAATAAACAGTGTCATAATGTCAGCATATTCTAGGGCAATTTACGCTTCTACTACGCTGAACGACCAGGAATTGGGCATCAATCGATATGACAAGAGAAATATTAAGATAAACATGAGTGGCAATGCCGAATAATGAACAATATTCACGATGAGCATGCGACGTCTAGCGCTGGCTATTGATTGTTGTGTGTTGGGTTCATTGAGCATAATCTCGCGCGTGCCTAACCAAAATTGATTGACATAAGATGGCCAGCTGATTGTTTTCATATCGAAATTGAACTCACACTGATCATCTGCACTCAATGAGTTCATCAATTGCACCACATTGTCACACTTGAAGTTCCATTCACTTATAGTGAACGGCCGCAGTATGTCGTAAGCGTGATGCAGTTTCTTAGTGATTCTCACCATTAATTTTTTGTAACCAAACAATCCGATCAGCGTGTCAACAACATAGGCAAACAGCAGCTCAGAGAATATTCTGGTCAACGCTCCTGTCACTGGATTGGCTCGATTGTGGCGTGGTATACGAATCAAAGGGCGAGCTATTTTGTTGGTCGGAGTATTGTAGGCGCTATCGCGAGTCAGGTCAAAGAATTGGCCCCATGAAATGGGATTCGTATTGCCTGATGTCATGTTGTACACAGGGATTTTGGCACCTTTCGATGTTGCCGTTGAGGATCTGGCTTCGTTCAATAGCCGCTTGTTAACGCCAACAGATTGGCCTGCTGCCAATATACAATTGGCCACGTAATCGACGGGAACTACATCGCTGATGGCCCAATAATTCCAATCAATGTCGCGCAGAATACCTAAAGCTCCTAATATAGTAAGACCTACCAACCCGTTGACATTGTCAATCCAACCAGGTTGGGGTTCTTGAGCGCTGGGTGTCACAATTGAAGGTCGAACAATGCCAACGGGAATAGTGTTTTGCTCGCGAACAACCAGATCTTCGGCCATAGCCTTAGTGTAGGTGTAAGTGTTTGGTCGACCTTCAATGATGGCCTCGGTGATTTTCCCACAAGAGTCCGATGACAAGAAGTTGGTCACTTTGAGCACGTCGTCAGGATTATGCTTGAGCTCATGAAAATCTTCACTGATATCTTTGAGGTGGCAATTTGAGTATGCGGTCGATACGTGAATGAATGATGCTAATTGCTTGGTTTGTTTGCACAATTCTATAATGCCTTGCGTTCCGACAACATTGTCTCGGATGTTGTCTTTGAGTGGGGCATCGAACTTGACTGAGGCCGCGCAATGGAACACTACGTTCACCGTAGACGTCAATGTGTCACGATCTCGATCACTCAAACCGAGTGACGGACAGGTGATGTCACTCTCGATGGCCACAACTTTGTCTCTAATATCGTCATAGCTGAATGCGGGGGCAAATGGCGCATTGGTGAGCAACTTGAGGATTCTCTTCTCGACTGGAACGCCACTCTTGGATCGCAACAACACGTACAGTGTTCCGGAGTCAGGACACGACTTGAGCAGCTTCCAAAGGAGAACTTTACCCAAGAATCCGGTGGCGCCAGTAATGAGTATATTCTTGCCTTTGTAGAAGTTACGAATTGACATATTGTTATTGCTATAGTTATCGCTGATGCCGTTGTCTTGCATGCCAAGCTTGTTTGATTTGGCTGACACTGCGTTTTGTGCCATTGTGTAAACTAACTTTTGATTGTAAACTTTCTAACTCTTAACTAAATACTCAACAACGAAGCATAAGTTAGTTGAGGATGCTTTGCCGGAATTCGAAAGTTGACACTGGTGAACGAATTGAAAATTCACGAGGTATATAAACGATGCGTCGAGCATACAAACAACAGTTGCACAACTGTTTGTATGGATTCGCTTCGACACACTAGCATCATTGTTGTTTAAAGTCAACTAGCAATTTTGCAGCGAGAAATAATTAGCAGTCACCATATTTATCTCTTCACCGTTCACGGTTGCACGCATTGACGTTCATACATGAAGATTAGTTTAAGTTCATGCTGACGAAAGCAAACACAAAGCCAGAACGGCGAACAGTCAAGCTGGTAGAGAGCATTATTATGGTTTCGGAGCAAGCGACAGTGCTTGCTATGTAACTTTATTCTAACATAATCGTTTGGTTACTCCCAAGAATTCTTCACCATAATCATCGAATAGTGACAGTTGTCTATGTTCAATTGCATCACTGTGTGCGACGAAGAAGAAAAGTTACATAAGAACGTGTTGCATGTTTTTTACTTTCGTTCGTTTCTTTCCTTGAACTTTCTCTGCTCTGACAACTTTGATAGCTTAGAGTGTAGTAATGATCCCGCGTTACACAGACAGATTGACGTACGCACGATCGCTCGCTCGCACGCACGCACGCACGCACGCACGCACGCACGCACGTATCAATATTCTATCTGACCTAGACACGAATAGGCCTCATGATTCGTGAATGATTTCAAGAATCAAAGATTTCGCTCGACTATTTGTGGCCGATGGAACAGTATTCAGTTGATGTTATAGACATTGCGTTGTGCAAGAGATAAAAGATATTGGTGCAAATGTTCTGACAAACTACGTAGGCACGCACGCACGGCCCACTAATGCCGTCATTCTCTTCACCTGGTTATACATTTCCAGCACACTTACCGCTGTTAATGCCGGGATAGATTCTTTTGCAAACTGAGCAGTCGTCATCATAGAATTCTATGCGAAAATCGCACTCTCCTTACTCGAGCTTAAGAATTAGCTTGATCAATCAAGTTTATCTAAGATTCTAGCTGTTCACATAGATAACCTTATCCAAGCAGAATAAACAGTCAAGTACTTGTCAGTTGAGAGCAACTGTTGTTGTTGTTGCTACTTTCAATGTTGCACTTGAGCGTTTACAGAAAGTTAGAGACGCGAAAGACGTCAATCGCGGAACCAGTGTTAACTTAGCCGGCGATGGCATTCTCGTGTTTTGGCTAAAATTTGCCATCATTTGATCGTCGTTGAAAACTTGTACCGGCTTGAACTGCTTGTTTACACACTCACTACTGCGTACTCAAATGGTACTCACATGTGTCTCGAGAAGCACTTGCCACAGCAAGCGCTGGCTAATTGCAAGCCAAACTGGATTCAAATCGAGCTACCAAACTCAGCCAGACATTGTTTCTAGTTAGCACGATGTTCGGTGCGTGTTTTTCAGCGGGCAATGAAAGACAATTCTTATTTTGACCATTACCATTCAACCTAAACTTGTGAGGACTAATTGAGTGCGAATTCCGTTCCACCTCGGTAAACCTCATGATGACCATTGAGTTTACTTGTCAGACCGGTTTTCTTATTCAACGATTATTGTTATCATTGATATTCGACCAATAGCAGTGTTAAGTTACATAACTGCATGTGCCCCACATGACAACATTGACTGGTATAATTCCGCCACTGTCATATATATTTGCTCGTTCACTCAAAACGATCTCAATTAGCGAATCATCTGATTAGCTGAACAAAATCATCAAGTACATAAAATACATATCTTGATTCAAGATATGTATTTACATTTACACGATGATTGTGTGGCAGTGATCGTGATTACAGGGTGAGCAGGTAGTTTCTGAGTTTGACTCTTATTCAATTTGTATCATGTGTGATAACTGATCAGGAAGGTTTCATTTAGACTTGATGAGTAATTATTTGCTTTCATTTAGAGAGACGAAACGCAACGGAACATTTTCTAACGCACGATTCCACACTGCAGCACCAATAACAACGGAATCTTTGTACACAATAAGATCATTGCTGATGTTGTTGTTATCCAAATGCTGAGTGATCACCCAATAGTGATACTGATGCTAATTGTTGCTGAGACAATGACAAAGGCGTTAGTATCACCATCATTTCAGACTCAATCGTATCAAAATGCATCATCAGTCAACCGACACAGCATGAGCAAACATAACAAGCATGATCGATTCAAGATTCTCGAGGGCATTAATTGCACTATCAATCATCATAGATCGATCAGTCTGGTTTTGTTAGTCACAAGTCACACGAATGCACTGGCAATGCAATTACCGGACCGTCAGCTTGAACCATTCTATCGAACTATCAATGATAGTCTATCATTCGAAACAGGATCGTAGTTTGCCTCTTCATCCCATAGATCCAATTATTATCCTATGCATTGTCACATCCCGTTATAATATTATATAATAATTTTATTTGTGCTTTCTCTGCGAGGCTCTGCTTTTTCAAGAGAACCAAAACTATTCGGATACATCTATCTCTAAATGATGCTCGGCAAACTTACGGGGAATAATCTATATGACAAAAGACAGGCGCCAACAATCATGAATGCTATTGCAAAATAATGAAAGCATCCCACAATTATCATGCGACGCCTAGCACTTGCGATCGATTCAGGTGTGTTAGGCTCCTTGAGCATCAGTTCACGCGAACCCAACCAGAATCTCTTTGTATAATCAGTCCAATCGAGTGTTCTCATGTCGAAATTGAACTCTTCTTTTTCCTCTACACTCAATGATTCAACTAATTCGATCACATTTTCGGATTTGAAAATCCATTCACGCGTTGTGAATGGACGTAAAATCTCGTAGGCATGATGCAATTTCTTTGTAATTTTCACCATTAACTTCTTGTATCCAAACAAACCGATCAGCATGTCGGCAATGTGAGCAAATAAAAGCTCGGAGAAAATTTTGACGAATACATTGGTGATAGGATTGACATGGTCATGACGTGGTGCATGGATCATGGGTCGGACAATCTTATTGGTCGGTGCCTTGGCTGCATTCGCCCGGCATTCTTCGAAAAACTGACCCCAAGAAATGGGATTCGTATTGCCAGACGTCATGTTGTATATTGAAGTCTTTCTTTGCAGCGCTTGCTTCTGGGTTTCTGACAGTTTCCATTTAGCGTTGACCGATCGTCCGGCCACAATTATACAATTGGCCACGTAGTCAACGGGAACAACATCACTGACGGCCCAATAATTCCAATCAATACTGCGCAAGATGCCCAAAGATGCCAAGATACTGAGACCCATCAATCCGTTGACATTGTCGACCCAGCCAGGCACTGGCTCTTGGAAGCTCGATGTGACTATTGACGGTCGAACGATGCCCACAGGAATTGTGTCCTGCTCTCGAGCTACCAGGTGCTCGGCCATTGCTTTGGTGTAGGTATAAGTGTTTGGCCTATCCTCCATGATGTCCTCTGTAATTTTGTTGCAAGTTTCAGACGACAAACAGTTTGTCACTCTGAGCACATCATAGGGGTCTCGCTTGAGCTCGTATAGGTCCTCGTTGATTTCTTTCAGATGACAATTCGAGTAAGCTGTAGATACGTGAATGAACGCATCCAATTGTTTGGTCTCCTTACACAATTCTACGATACCTTGAGTTCCGACCACATTGTCTCTGATATTGTCTTTAAGTGGAGCATTAAACTTGACTGATGCTGCACAATGGAACACTACGTTCACTCTCGATATGAGTGCATTATGATCTTGGTTACTTAAACCTAAAGAAGGAGATGTTATGTCACTTTCGATTGCAATCACTTTGTCTTTGATTTGTTCATAGTCAAATATTGGAGTAAATGGTGCTTCCTTGAGCATCTTCATGAGCCGCCTCTCGGCAGATTGTTCATTTTTGGAACGTAACGACACATAAATAGTGCCTATGTCTGGACATGACTTTAACAACTTCCATAAAAGCACTTTGCCCAAAAATCCGGTAGCGCCCGTAATTAGAATATTTCTGCCTTTATAGAATGATTTGACAGAACAATGAGTGTCGTTATTATCTAGGGGCTCTGTTGCCGCGTGCTCTATATTAATGCTGTGACCCAACATGGTGATGGCTTGTCTATACCCTCAGTCTCTATAATTTAAAACTACTTAAGTTTTCTATTCCTATTGCTACGGATAACAAATAAATCTTATGAAATTTACAACTACCGATGAAGAATTGAAGAATTTGTTGTGTATCTTAATGTGTGAGTCATAAGTATTTATACATGGACGTCTTGGCGATTAATGCGAGTTGGTCGTGTTCGTTAGTTCTTTCGCTCGTTCGCTCGTTCGTTCGTTCGTTCGTTCGTTCGTCCGTTCGCTCACTCGCTCGCTCGATGGTGGCCGCTCGATATCATTGATGGCTCAAGAGCGTACATCTTACAACTGAAGCAAGACTTATTCAAGCACCATTACAGTCTCTTGTTTGCCTTCAATAAACAACCACCTCTTGTATGTGTGTCAGAAGTAATGTCACTCGCATCTGTATAAGTGTGACGACAATCTGCAGTTTACACTGCAAAAGTCATATCAGGGATATTCAGCTAGCGAAAGTGAGTAGTAATGCCAATGATCTGTCTCACTGCTAAATGCGTGCTTTTACAAAACTTGAGCATTGTCTAGCCGATGCTGCAGTGGTGTGCTTTTGTGTGCCTAGTGGCGCGCTGTTGTTTGCGTGCGATGCGCAACAAAGCCAAAATCTCGCGCTCCACGTATGCTTTGTCGTTTTTATATGACTCATGTGTCAATCACAAAATCAATCTGACTGTTTTGTATCCGCCATGAGAGATATGTCATGTACAAATAGCCTCTCTTATTGCTTTCTATCTTACGATTGGCCACCTAAGGAGGTGCGAATCTTCATCATGGAATCTGTTCTCATCATCTAATCTATACCGATAAAGCATATCGAGTGTAAAACACAAGATCAATAGCATTAATTCGAGCCACTAGAGATGCCACTATAGATATTATCGATTCCGATTCGACACTACTGCCGCCAGTCACTATCACTGGCATTGCTAGACAATGTTGTGGGTTAGGCGTCAATCCATGTCTTGCCAAATCACCCATCCCTTCACGGACAATGACAACCCTTCAAGTGCCCTTTCAGCTCTGTACAGTCTATGTGGAGAGAACAATGGCACGAGCTAACATCCCTAATTCAAGTAATTAGAGAGTGTACATTTGTATCGAGGAACTTTTGTTTCCTTTCGGAGTACAAACTTTAGTCGCGTCAATTGATGCCAACTGACTCTTCTTCTATTCACGTGATTAATCGGCTATTCATGCTCTGACAACAAAGTTAGTTCATTTCAACACGATTCATTGGGTATGTAGTTTAGGAAAAGGTCATGTTGTTTTATTGACATCAATCAGTTGGTTAAAATGCTTCTTACACCTAACAAAACGTTGGTACTCAAAAACTCAGGTGACTCATTCATCCAACCTAGCTTATAGCAAAGCAAACGTTCCCACACAACTTAAATAGAATCACGCTAATGAGTGAATTTGGACACACAATCACAAATACTTGGGCTTTTACGTCAATTCACATTTTGGTTTATTAGTTTTAGTTTGCAAGTTTCGTTAGTTTACATTTAAGTTCAAGTTCGTGCTTATGTGTATTAGCACACTATCTGGGCGATGTGACACAACCGATCTAGCCACACTTGGTTGGCATGTGAATGTTAAATGCTTATGCACCTGTATACATGCTTTGCATTTGAGGCATCCCTTTGCAGGCATTTATTTTCACCACATGTTTTTGTCAGACTACGCTAAAGGTTTGGATGAAGGCGGAGAGAAAACGAGCACTAAAATCTGTCCCTGCTCTATAGTTAGTATCGTGAATCACACTACGATGCCAGACGCGAAAAAAATGATCTGATGTCTAGATTTGTTGAGATTGACAAGAGACGAGAAGCTCTCTTTCTTCTCTCTGATCCTCGAACGAACATTCTTTCTCAGAAATATTCTCAGGGCCAGCGATCTTATTAGCTTGTAGACGTTGTCAGGGTCTTCGACACCGGAGTATTGATGAGAGTTTTATAGTCAATGAAAAGTGATGATCATCCATGGTTTGGTATAGCAGTCCGGTGATACCGGTAGAACTAATGAGTGAATTATGTGCCATACCGTTGATGAAATTTGTAATATTTTATCAAAGTGAGTGCAATGTAGAGCATTCTTTCTTTCAAACTTTTGTAACTAATCTCGCAAACCCTGTCTTAATAGCGTTTTCTTTCTTTGTGCGCCGTTGAATTCACTGCCAAAGTCATTTGTATCGCACGATTAGGTGCATTACAGTGCTAAAAAGTTATGCTAAGAATAAATATTGTAACATGTGATCCCACAAGGTCAAGTTGTCATCAATCAAAGCTCTTACAAACCGATGCTGCACCTCTTATAGTTTTGAGCCAGACCTATGCAGATTTGTGGCTAAAATCTGTGGAAATTGATAAGCAGTTGGCAACATGTATAAAATGCGACACGTTCTCATTGACGCAATATTGAAGATTCATTTTCTCATTCAGTACTACATATAGCTAAACCAAACTATCTACCATATCAAATGTCATATTTAAGGAACTAATGTGAGACTCTCATGAACTATTCTCCAGCCAACATTGATTAAACATGATTCTTACATGTGAATGTCCACAAAAGCTTATCGCGGTAGTTTTCGAGCTCTCACACTGTTCTCAGAGTAAAGGTTGTCGGTAAAGATCACTTTCAGATCGTATGCTTTTATCCATAAGATTTCACCATTTTTTGATTAAAAAGAGTGAATGCAACGAAGTAACAAGAGCTTATTTTCTGTCTGTCGTTAGCGGAAATCATTGTTGTCGGTTTCGTGATTCATTCAGTTTCAATTCTAAATCCTCTTCATTAGAAAATGTGCGAGGAACTCGACAAGTTGTAACCAATGCTCTGGTATTTTCGTACCATTTTCAAAAGGTCAGTATAAACGTGCGTGCGGTTCTTTAAAGTAAAAAATCAGCTTGAAGCTCCAGTGTGAAGCAGTGTATTCAATGCACTGCTGCGTTCGCGACGGGTGCGCTGGCCAGTTGACTGCTCTCAGAACTGACTCACTGAAGCTTCATGAATTTCAGTCCTGCCGAAAGCCAACGCCTTTTGCCCGTTCAGCTGTGTATGTTCGAGCACTACCGTTGACGTGTTCGTTCGTTCTGCGTTTGTCTATCACCCCATTGATCCCAACGACGAGAATCACGTATTTATTCACATTTATTGTCATTTATCCACTCCAACGTGTTATGCTTAACTGAGAGACGACCGATAAACATAACAAAACACCTGTTCAATTGTTATCCTTGTGGAACACAATTGTTTGTGTGTTGATTTCGATCAGATTGGTATTTGTATCCAACTGATCCGACTGATGATACGCAACGCACAATAAGGCAGATTATAGTGGAAACGAAAACAAATCAACAGTCACGCTAAGCCTTTATTACGGATTAAGACCCAAACCAAAGACAGAAATTATTATCCTTATTTCCACCCCGATCAATTTACTCTAAATATTGTTCGAGCAACGTTTTCCACCACAATACTACCTCTATTGTCACTAAGATTTCCCTAACACTGGCTCGGTTTTCTCTCCAATAATTTCACTATTTTGTTATCAAAATGACTGACAACGCTAAGAAGGTACCAATTCACCTACAGAGCTCGCAAAATCGTTTGCTCATTAAAAATGGACGCATCGTCAACGATGATAGTGTCTATGACGCGGACATCTTCATTGAAAACGGAATCATTGCCCAAATTGGGCATAATCTGACCGTGCCAGGTGGTGTGCGTGTCATCGATGCCCGCTCAAGCTCTCAAGGCGACGTCAATTACATTATTCCAGGTGGCATTGACTCCCACACTCATCTACAATCCGAATTTATGGGCGCAAAAACTGCTGATGATTACTATTCTGGCTCACGTGCGGCATTAGCTGGCGGCACCACTACTTTTGTGAACTTTGCAATGACCAGCCCTCGCGAGCCCAGTCTCATCAATGCATTCGAACGCGAAAGACGATTAGCCGACGAGGTTGTATGTTGCGACTACACTCTTCATGTAGTTATCAGCAAATGGATAGAAGGAGAAACTGAGAAAGAGATCGCCGCACTCGTCATCCTTCAAGGGGTTACATCATTCAAGGTGTTCCTTTGTTACGATATGCAACTGTCCGACAAGGAGCTCATTTCCATCTTCCGCACATGCTCGAAATATGGTGCTATTGTTATGGCTCACTGTGAAAACGGTGACATAATTGAATTTAACGCCAAGAAACTTATCGAGAACGGGGTAACGGGACCCGAAGGTCACCTCTACAGTCGTCCCGAGTGCATCGAGGCTGAAGCAACTAAGCGAGCCTCTGTGTTGGCCGATCAGGTCGGCTGTCCGTTACTTGTGGCGCACGTCATGAGCAAGTCAGCATCGGACGTTATTGTTCAAGAACGTTCACGTGGTGCTGTATTATTCGGAGAGACACTCGGGTCAGCCTTAGCCACCGATGGAACTCATTACTTCAACAAATGTTGGCGCCACGCGGCTGCTCATGTAATGTCTCCACCATTGAGACCGGACCCAACGACTGGAGACCACTTGATGGGCATGCTTGCTGCAGGATCTCTACAGATTGTGGGATCTGACCATTGTGTATTCAATGCTCAGCAGAAAGCACTTGGAGAAAACGATTTTCGAAAGATACCGAATGGTATCAATGGTATCGAGGAGCGCATGATGATAGTTTGGGATAAAGGTGTTCGTACAGGAAAGATCGATGTGTGCAAATTTGTCGCATTAACCAGTACAAACGCTGCCAAGATGTTCAACATGTATCCGAAAAAAGGCCGCATTCAAGTAGGATCTGATGCTGATTTGGTTATTTGGGGAAAAGCACCGCGTATCATTAGGGCTGAAAATCACCAATCCAAGTGTGATTATAATATATTTGAGGGTCTCAAAGTCGAGAGTGCGCCCTTGGTAGTCGTATGTGCTGGTCGAGTTGTGCTTGACCAGACAGGACTCCATGTCCGTCAAGGATGCGGTCGCTATGTGAGTAAGACACCGTTCGCACCACTCGCATTTGGGGCTCTCAAAGTCCGTAACCAGTTGATCCCGGCTAAAGTCGATCGTTCTGGTGCATTAAATGATGCTTTGGCCTCAGATCTCAATGATAAACTCCACATTCAAGTGGCTGCCGCTGGGGTAGACACACGCTACGCGCACAATGTTTCGCCTCGACCTGGTTCTTCCGACAGCGGAGACCACGGCAACGACGGATATCACTCAAGATCAACAAAGAGTGGTGTGCGAAACATGCAAGATTCGACATTCAAGCTATCCGGTGAACAAATCGATGATAAAAATCAAAGATCCAACATTCGCGTGAGCGGCCAGCCTCCTGGCGGGCGCAGCAGCGGATTATGGTGAATCAAATATGCAGCTTTATACACATGCGACCTCAAAGAATTTGATTTAAACACAATGCTCTGAGAAAAATCAAACTTCTATATTATTCAGACGAATTTCGGCCCACACTAGATGAGGCTGGTTTGACACTTTGAATAAACGAGATTCGTTCATCAATGAACGGATATTTTTCTTTGATATTTGACTGAAGCACATCTTGATTCTAAAGACTTTATCAAAGAGATAAAGCAATGCATTTATTTATCCCCGTAACTGGCAAATTTCGGTGGAAAATTTATCATTCTCTAGGCTTGTATAGCTAAGACAGCTTGTATAGGTAGTCTATGATGAAGTCACATAGACGAGGTCTTTTCTTCAAATAAGAATCTGGGTACAATCCGTATCAGCGAACGTCTGAAGCTTTGCTCCGCATCTTCGCGAAAGCGCTCTTTCTCTCCAGGTGCCCAAAAATTGTCGTCGCATTTGACATCATCTAAATCGCTTCTCTTACGCCTCGTTGTGGGAGTTGCTTTCTTAGGTTGAACATTAATTTTCTTGAATCGATTATTGACTGCCGAATCTTTTTTGGGCAAATGCTTCTTGACTTTTGTCCTCAGAGCAACCTGGTTTGGGGGACAGATTAGAAGAAGTTTATTGGTCAGGTTACCTTAGGATATAGAGCATATCGAAATCTTGTATCATCAACTAACCCTTATCTTGAAATAATCCTTGACGGGTATTTGCTTGAGCTTGATATCACGTGAAGACCTTTTCACGGTTTTGCGATAGCGGAGATTTGATAAATATTGAGATGATCGATATCTTAGATTTGGTGTCATCCTTTCTCGCATTAGTTTTGTATACGATCATTGGCGACCATAGATGTGTAACATTCTAGGATTCATTGTGAATCAAATAGAACTTGTGCTTCAATTGTTGATGTTGATGCCGACAACGTTTCCACCAGGTGATCACGTTTCTCAAAAAAAAAACAACAAGCGCCACCCCTCATTTGGTTGTTCCTCCCCCTTGAAGCGTGTGCTTGACATGAGAATCAGAGATTGATTGAAATTATCCAGAATTTCTTCATTATTCAAACAACAGGACAATCTGAATTGAATGCACGTATAGTCTTCAGATTGATATAGTGAGTCTCATCCTCTATTAGGCGAAGAAATCGTTCCAACTCTGCGCGAAATCTGGCATGCTAGAAGAATCAAGCTTTGGCAGGGCTTCTGCACTCACGATCTTATCGACACATGCTTGTTTCTGAATTCTCACAGATTGATTTGGAATCAGTTTGCATTGTACATTGTAAATCATCTCTGATATATAAATCACCATGGACCGAGAGGCTGCGGGGCAATTGCTTGGACTTATGCGCAAGGAGATCAGGAAGGCCAGAATCCGTGTCGGACAGCACCTTTGTCGCGAAGTCAAAACTTTAACAAAAAAGATTGATGCAGTGAATAACAAATCCGACATTGATGAACAAAAGTTAAAAAGATTGAACAGCAAGAGAGACAATAAACTTCGTGATATAGAGGCGCTGAAAAAATTAGATTGGTACGGGATCGCAACTAAAGCGGTTTTAACACCGATTGAAGAATGGAAAAGCATCATCCAAGACCAGAAAATCGATAAGAACCAAAAATTGGTTGCTCGCATTTCATCTCAATCAAATATCCAAAAACAAGTAGCTAGATTCAAGGCCGAAAATCCGCTTTGGGATTCTTGGCTACCTGAATTCATTGAAATGCGAATCAAGAAGAAAGCCATGCATAAATCAGCATCAGAGTCACGCTTCGAGGCACTAAACCAGGCAAGAAAGGAGGCACTTGTGGCTCAAAAAGACGCTGAAAAGACTGTCAAGTGCCGTAAGGCCAAAAAAAAGATTCGAGAGAGAAACGAAGCTGCCGAAAAGGAAATCATGGATAAAATACTAGATGAACCCGTTCGTCGAGGCACAATGGTGATACAAAGACTCAAGTTGTCTGACTACGAAGAGAAAATTTAGCATCCAGCGTGATGAGATAAGATATTATACGACAGCCCTTGGTTGGGAATGTGTCCCGGGAAGGCTGCAAGCGAGATAAAACATCAGAAAATTCACTCGAGAACCTTACACGACTAATTTATTAACGTGTGGTTATGACACTTTGTTTCAACTACGTACGTCGTGATGTTAGTGTATTTTATGTGCTTGTGTTGTATGTTCGTAGTTTGCTGAAGAATATATAGACTCAGAGGAAATAGTCTGGTGTGCGTCGGGTCACATGGGGCTCGCCGCGTCTTGGGGCAGGATCAAATTGTAGGAATGAGTACTGCAATTGATCATCTAACTCCAAGATGGCGGCTTGATTACCACAACGATAACAGTAGTTTGGGGCTGAAAATACTGTAACAACATTGCGATCGTGGCACCAATTGTAACCTTCCATAACTAATTGATGAGCTCTAGCAACCAAAGTGAGCCGATTCGTGTGATTGAATGCCTCACTGATGTCCGCACCGAACGTATAACCCGCGCCACGAGGCGAAATGCCCCAACCGCCGCGATCATCCGGATCGGACCACAACAAGTCGCACATTGGACCCTCGTGGGGTACTTCTTGCAAGCGATCGAGTGCTCTTATATGATCAAGGGTATCAATTGATGGTGATAATCCTCCATGCAGACAAAATATTTGGCCATCAACAAGAGCGGTCAACGGTAAAAAGTCAAATAAATCGGTAAAATATTTCCAAACATTTGCATTACCGTATTTCCTAAGACATTCGTCGTAGAATCCATACACTTGAGTAATTTGTCTCGATTCATGGTTGCCACGTAGAATTGTTATTCTATCGGGGAATCTAACTTTTAGGGCCACCAACAATGTAACAGTCTCAACACTATAATAACCACGGTCAACATAATCTCCCATGAATAAATAGTTTGTATCAGGTGATTTTCCGCCGATCCTAAATAATTCCATAAGGTCATGAAACTGGCCATGAACATCACCACAGACTGTGACTGGGCATTTGACCTCTTGTACGTTGCTTTCTTTACTTAATATTTCCTTTGCTTTGTCGCACAATAAGCGCACCTGACAATCTTCCAGTTGCCTGCATTCGTTTAACTGTTCGATCCATTGATCTAAATCCTTGATAGACATATCGGTGCTCTTCGAATTGGTTGTAGCTGTTATTTGGGTGGCGGTGGCTGGTGTAATTGTGGTCGTCGGTGCTGTTGTGGCACCAGTGCCTGTGGCTTCGGCCGAGGTTGCTGGCGTCGAGGCCACCGGGTCAGTAGACATAGTGTCGGGCTCCGAAGACATGTCACTGAGCGCCGATCACGACGATAATTACGAATTAACTTGTGAATAAGGTGAAAAATAATAAGATTATTTGAAAGAATTGATCTATTAATCAACTAATGTCAAAGAGCTAAAACTGGAAGATTGTCGCAGCGAATGCGTTCAGTAACTGAACTCAGTTTGCGTCCAACCCGACCATTGCTGAAAAGGAAGCATGCGCATGTGCAATTGTGGACGCGCGTTATTCAACAGATAAGGCAGCCAAAAAACCGTGATTATTACAAATGTCCGCCAGGTGTCGCTCTTGATCACAACAATCCGAGTTACTCACGACTTGATGTGAGGCCGCCGCGTTTCTCGTCATCGAAATAAAATCTTTTCATGGCTCAGCTGACTATAATTGACAGTCCACCAAACCTGATGTAAACTTTAGTTCGGATCCTCACATCTTAAGAGCAACTTACTCATTTTTGAACCCTTCCGTTGTTGCGGTTGCTACATGTCTTGAAGTCTAGCCGCATCACAAGCATGGCCTCAAAATCCGAGGATATTCGTTTGCTTATCAATGACGTTCGACATAAAAAGACCGATGGGGCCTTGTACCTTATGGCCGAGCGAGTTGCGTGGATGCCCAATGGACGGGATCAATTTGCTATATCGCACAAATATTCTGACATCAAGATGCAAAAGATATCACCCGAGGGCAAACCCAAGATTCAGCTGCAAATGGTTTTGCACACCGGCGATGCAACAACATTTCAATTTGTCAATCCAGAGGGTGTCGAGGCACAACTTGAAGATAGACGTGCCGTGAAAGATGCCCTACTACAATTGCTACCTCAATTCAAAGGTAAAATCCCCAAAGATCGTGAAAAGAAGGGTAAATTATTGGAGGATAATCCGCATTTATTCCAAATGTACAAAGATTTAGTTGGAACTAAAATTATTACACCAGCCGAATTCTGGTCACAATTTGTCAATGATAAATTAGACTCTTCAATTGCAAATCCAGAATCTCAATCTATTGGATTGTCACCAGCCGGCCTGTTTGCTGATCTCAAGCCGCAGAGTTCAGCTGATGGCTCAGCTATCAAATATAATCTCAGTCCTGAAATGATTGAAGCCATTTTCAAGACTTACCCGAACGTGGCGAAAAAGTACACCGAAGTTGTGCCAGCCAAAATGAAAGAGAGCGAATTTTGGACCAAGTTCTTTCAATCGCATTATTTCCATCGGGATCGTGTCAACACGAGCAAAGATTTATTCTCAGACTGCGCTAAACTAGATGAAAAAGACTGGACCAAAACACTAAAAGAAGGTGTCAAAGATCCTTTTTTAGATTTGAATTCTTTCGATGATTTTGCGTATGCAAATGCTGGTTACGGCAACAGTTCTGCATTGGACGAAGTGCCTGCAGCAGTGAAAACTCAGCAGTCTTTCATAGAGACCACTAATCAAGCATTGATCAAACGTTTTAATCAACATTCAATCAAAGTATTGGCTAGAAATATTGAAAGCTCTCGGGGGACTGCCGCAAGTGCAAGCAGTGAACCTAACAGTGGTGATGCCACATCTGCAACTGCCAGTTCAGCAGAAGATACCTCATTGCGCGCCCATCGGCGCCAGTGGAACTACGACGATCTCGAATCCGACAATCAAGAAGATATCATGTTGTCACAAACTAAATCCTCAACGCTCGAGTACGGGAGCAAAGACAAGTATTCGATAGCGCCGATGACAAAGGTCGACGAGGCTAGCGCGTTAGCCAAGATGGATCACAGTAACCATCTAGAACGTGTCACACGATGGCACCCAAAGGGTACGAAATCGATAACGCCCGACGATGCATTCGGAGCATATCGTGAATTGTCATCGGCCGGCGTTTCCATCCATATGAACCTTTTGTCCGACACCGTGCCTGAAGATAAGCAGCAATCTTTACGTGAGATTTATTATGCCAGCAACGAGCTGTTGCGCCATTTCTGGTTATGCTTTCCTGTTTTTGACAAACAACTCGAAGAGAAACTGTTGCGCGTTCATGAACAATTGCAAAAATTCGAATCAACCAAAGTGAAAGTATTCCATGATGAACTTGCACGAGATCAGCGCCATTTGGGTGTGACAGGGAATTTAGTCAAACATTTGATGAGCCAATATCAGATAGCATATCGTCGCTTTGACGATTGGAAAGAAAAGAAACGCCGCAATGCTCAGCTCATTAAAGCACGTCCTTAATAAGCCCTAGATAGTTGTAACGAATGGAAGCTGCGCTTTTCACTTGAACGCATATGGGAATGATAGTTGTTAGTTGTTGTCAAAAATTCAAACCACAACTAACTATTGGATGATCGCATTTTGTCGCGACGTCAAGTGTCACTTTACGTCGCATCACTTGTCACACGAAGCATTCAAATTGTTGACTGCATTTTTCAATTTTTGCTCAAATTTAACAACTTTCTCGAGTAGAATCCACTCAAACTCAAGCTGCAGTATGCACTTTTAATGTTTGTGATGCAAGTTGTTCATGTACTTAATTGTTACAGAACCAATTTTGTGCCCCACTGTAGATCTTGTGTTCAAGATCTGTCACACCATTCTGTCAGATTAACAATGTGTGTATTGCGACAGAATAATCATGACAATTGTCACAAAACAATTGCCGCTCTCTCATTATTATCTTTGATTAGAATTTTTCTTATTAGTCTGTCAAGTGTTGTTACAATTGAAATGAAAGCTGCAAAAGCCAACGTCAAACTTGACTTCCAGTAGAAGTCAACTTGCTTTGAACTTGTTAAACGCGCAAACTTCTCGCGCGTTCAATGACTGATGGCGCTAAAGTAATTCAGAATTGAGAAAAACAAACTCGAAACATGATTATTGTTGGCATTATGAAAATTCCCTGAGATAGTAAGCATCTCATTTGGTTAGTTCTATCTCGTTAATGTACCAAAATTGTCTGTGTACTATCTTTTGAACGACACTTCTCACAGCACTCGGCGAAACTTGACATTGAGGTTCATTCTCAGCCGGACGTCCTGTTGTTTGTCTGTGAGTGTCTGTGACGACAATAACAAGATCTTGTAAGTTGGTATGAAATGTATGCATGTGTTATACAATGCATTTGTTAATATGGCTAATAAAGAACAAAGAAAGGCTTCTTCTTTTTCAAATGAGTTCATAGTCAATAACAGTAAGGTCTTTCGTAGTGGATCAAGGGTGCCGGCAAACGAGCTCATTATGATTGTTATTATTATCATTACAATTATTGTGACCATTGTTCTATTCGATGTTTGAAATAAACAAACTGAGTTAATTGTATCGATTGTTGCCTCGCCTCTCTAATTGATGAACAACAACACCATATACAGCACAACAGCAACAACAACAGCAATTCATCGTTTATAGAAGCACAACACACAGACAAAATTTCTCACTTTTGTTTCTCGTATTTTTTGTTGTGCATTTTGTTACGCAACTCGTGCAAGAAAAGCGAGACAATTTTAAAGAGGCCAACTAGACGGGTAAGCGGAAGCATAATTAATGAGTGAAAAATTTCATTGCATTGTGTGCTGACATTTGTTTTTTGTCTGTGTGTGGCGAAACAAAAATGTGTTTGTGTGACAATTAAAATGTTAATTATGTCTTTTCGTGTTGGTTTTCGTCGTTGGAGAATGCTTAGCATTGATGACCACAGCAGTTCTAATTCCAATAACAATAATGACAATAGCTGCTTAGTTATTCAAACTGCATGCAATGTATAGTGATTGCTGCCAGCTCGTGTCGACAGGCAACAACTGGCGCCAAGTGGCAACAAGTAATGGCCCGTGGCCAACCACAATTGGAGCGTTCAAGCTTCAATTGTACTTTTTCTTCTTCTTCTTATGGCGTCATCAAAACTAAAACTAAAATTAGATGTGAAGTTTTCATTCAATTCGTTCCGGATGTTTTTTCTCTAAAACAATATTTTCCAGGCTTACTCACTTTGCATGAACAACACCACATAGATCAAGCAGCACGTTTGGGCACGACTAATGGGCTCATAATTGTTTCTTACACTGACTGTGAGCCTTCTTTCAGCATTGAAAACTATTAGGCATTGGTTTATTTTATCTCATGATTGCTTGTAGCTTGCTTGCTCAGTTGTAGTGAACGTAGGATGCTTAGTGACAATGCTCAGTGCTGCAAACATTTCTAGTCTCCAACATCGTGGTGTAATGTAGTAGTGACGTAATGTGACGTATTAGAGCGCAAACATATTGGCAATACACACATATTAACATTAGAAGAGATTATAGGCTGAATTTGTATGAATTTAGATCGAAAGCTAACGCGACAAATGTGATTGGGGCTCCAATGTTTGGCATGAAATCATTTGCTCGATGCTTTACTTCAATATGTGAGAAGCTAGCTAGCGATTGAGCAATTAGCTTCCAGAAATGATATAATTTGCTGCCTGTTATAATCGACAAGACAACAACAAACATAAAATAAAAGTGACTCGTCGCTTGTAGTTGACGAAAAACAACAACGGTTGTTCATCAATTGTTCTCTTGTTCTTTTTTGTCGGATTCTTCACCAACAACGACAACAACAACATTAGCTTTGATTAACACCGCTTGCAATCAAATCAAACTTGCTTGTGTACCGATTTCCTTTGGGAAGGCATTGAGTCGCGAGATGTTTTTCTTCTTTTTCCAGACACAGGCAGACATTTGATCAATAATCGATTTGCTAATGATGCAACAAGCACCGAGCTCATTAGCTCATTAGCGAACGAAAAGATTGAGCGGCTGTTCTCTCTAGAAGTTTAATAAGTTAGTCGGTAATTTGAGCAATAGTCGAGTATGATTAGTTACCGGTCAGTAGCTAGCTACTGGCGATTCGCCAGCTTGATTGGTTTGTTTTGATTTGATTGCATGTGAATTTATTTTTTCCATCTGTGAATGTGTCTGTGTGTGTGCTCTTTAACTGAGCGACACACAAACACAGGTGCAATCAATGAGCCGGACCAACAGATAGTTTAGTGAAGTGAAGTCAAATCAAATCAAGCCATTTTGGCACGCAAACAAACGCTGTCGATGATAACAAGCGTCGGAAAAATTAAAAGAATCTGAATAATACATTATTGAGAGATAAATATATACATTATTGTGTCCACTGGTATATTTATATACATTTAGTGATAATAGCTGTCGTTGTTGAATATCAAAGAGCACACCGAATTCGAGGTTGCGAATTGGCACTCACGAAATGTTGGGTTGACCATTGAACAATTGAATGAGAACGACAACAATTGGTTTGATTGCGTGTACGCGCAAAGTCGGGAGCCGCAAATCAGCCAGTGTTTACTGTCAGTCAGTGAATTAGTAATAGTGGACCTGAAAAGTTGACCATTGTTGATGACTCAATCATCGATCAATCAATCGCAATGTCTATGCCTTACGCCTATGACTGCTGTTGCTAGTGCACGTCTACGATTGCGGAACAAAATTGCACAAATTGCCATGAATTCTGTGCTCTTCTTCTCCTTCTTCTTTTCCTTATTATTTCACTTCTAATAACTTTTCTAGCACAAACAAACATAAAAAAACAAGTACGTGCGTTACATGTGCGTGTGTGTGTGTAAGCGTCAAATGTGTGTTGTGACTAAACGACGTTTACAGGCCTGTAAACGCTATGTCGATGTAGCGCATGCGCACATCAACAGGCACAGCTTTTGATTTTTAGAATAACAAAATAGTTGCGTTTGTCAGTTTAGCGTGGACAATCGGAGGTTTAAACATTGCTTCAAACAAGTGTATATTCAAATATTAATGTAGTATTAAGATGACAACGAAGAATTTCGGCACGCAAAGCGCACTCGTCAAGCAAAATTACGCAATGAAGCAAAGGAAACATCTATGATTATCACAATCAAACAAATTGAACAGACTGCGTCAACAAACTTTGTAACGAGAGAGATAGAAATTGAACGAGATAGAAAGCGAATTGAAGCACAGAATGCAAAGTATTGAAACGAAGCAATCAATGAGTTTCGATGAAATCAATTTTAGCAAATCATTATCACTTGAACGTATCAACAACTCTATTCATAAGACACACAAAACGAGAAGATCAGCAGTACCGTGTGAGGCCAATAGCACAATGAGCTCTTTCTCCATTGAGGCCTTGTTGTCGTTGAGCACACGAGGTAACAATGTTGTCAAGCAAGCCTCTGTCGTTAGCAACAACCTGAATGCATCGTCTAATATCGACAACAATCACAGAGCACTCAAGTTAAAATTGCATCGAGCGCATGAATGTAGGAAACAACAAAAGTCTAATTCAAATGACTCGGCGAATCATCATTACTCGTCGCAACCACCTGCTCTGTCTCCAGCATCGTCATCAACGAGTGGCGAGTGTATTGTCGGTGATGACGAACAATACACTCTCAGTGTGACAGGTTCACCGCGAGAAGATTCTACTCGCAACGAACACCATGACAGCTATGATATCATTGATGATAATGATGATGGCGACGACGACGACGACACTGATAATGAGTCAACAGCAGCTACGCTCGAGAGAACACACTCATACTCGCAATTACAATCGCACGAATCACCATTGTGGCCACCGGCGGCCGCATTACAACAAGCGTTGTCGGCGTTTCGGTTTGCAGGAACGGCAGGTTTCACGGCCGGTCTGAGCGGCCTGAACGGATGGCCCTTCTGCAGCCCCGGCATCACGAACAACAACGTCCACAACAACACCTGTTCGCCCGACACCAACGGCAATCAGCAGGACACGTGCCGTCCGTTACTTTCACAGCACAGTCCGATGCCTCAGTTGCCATCAAATACACAACAATCATCATTTACTAGCACGCACAACAGCAACAATCAAACTCAATCAGCACAACAGCAGACTCAGAACCACCTGGCGCAACAACAATTGCAATTCATGATGCAAATGCATCACCAGTCAGCTCAACAGCAACAGCAACATCACCTAAATCAAGCGGCCAATCATCACAATCAGTCATCACCACAACTAACTGCGTCCGCAGCATCCACACCCACTACAGGTGCACCTAACATGATAATGCATTCGTCACAATCACCATTTAATCACAATGCACATCATCACTCAATGCCTCAACTTGGTATGTCCTACAATGCTGCCACGGCGGCAATGCTGGCCAAAACAATGGGCCAAACGCCGGGTACTGTTGTGGTACCACCGTCGTCGTTCATGTCCTCACATTCGATTGGGCCCGTGCGATGCCAATTGCGCAAGCACAAAAGTAATAGAAAACCTCGTACGCCATTCACAACGCAACAATTGTTATCACTAGAGCGCAAATTCAAATCCAAACAATATTTGAGCATTGCCGAGCGGGCTGAGTTTTCCAATTCGTTGAATCTCACCGAGACACAAGTGAAAATTTGGTTCCAGGTAAGTCAGTCGTCATCATTATCCTATCGATTTGATATTGATCGTTATGCTCAATCATAATATGAATTTGAATTTGTGCTGCTGTAACTGTTTGAACTAATCTCAATCTTGATTTAACAACGAACAATTGAACAATAACTCGAAATTGATCTATTAAATAGAACCGACGTGCCAAAGACAAACGATTGAAGGAGGCCGAGATTGAGAAAATTCGAATTGCCAGTGCGCGACAATTTGGCATTGCCAGCGCATTGTTTTTGTGAATTTCATATCAACAGGCTTGATTAATTAATTGATTATTACTATTATTATTATTGCCATTTAACTATTGAGCTATAAAAGCTTGTTAGCTCAAAAGCTATCGAGCTAAATAGTTTCAAAGCTATAAATCCATTAAGTAGGAGCGATTCATGATAAAATGAATAAAAAATTTCACTTTTTTCTCTCTTGAAATTCGTTACAATTGCGTCCGCCTATTAATTATTGTGTATTAATTAGTTCAATTGTGTGAGTGAGGTGTGTGCGTGCAAAAAAGCATCAACAAATTCGTGACCGTCACATAAAGCTAGTTTGGAGCTACGATTCAATGTACGCTATAACAACGGATGATTTAGATTAACAAGGGTGGTAATAATTTTCATGAAAAGAAAAAAATGTTGAAAAAATAAAATAAAATGAATTTCATTGTCCATTTCACACTACGCTAATGATTGTTGGGCAACTTTATCAATTAAACAGCACCAGCAACCTGAACAATCTAAACAACAGGTCGTTAGCTCTACTAGGCTTAAAGCTGACAAGTATGTATGGCAACAGCAACAGCGACGATTGCAACAAGTGCTGATCATGGTCATTGTGTGGTCAGCACCTTGTTTGGCGCCCATCACGCGTTCTAATTCATTGCACACGGTGTTAAGTTGGTTTGAAAGCTCACGAGTTCACGAGTTTGCAAAGAAGAAGATGAAGAACAAGTCAAATTATATTATATTATGTTATATCATATGATACTATAGGGCACATTAACAAGTTAAAAACTTTTT
Source organism: Fragariocoptes setiger (assembly GCA_019968535.1). Classification (NCBI taxonomy): domain Eukaryota; kingdom Metazoa; phylum Arthropoda; class Arachnida; order Trombidiformes; family Phytoptidae; genus Fragariocoptes; species Fragariocoptes setiger. Next base: position 27,858 of record JAIFTH010000078.1, on the reverse strand, counting down.
GTTCACTCAACTAACGCTAATAACAAGAGCAAGAACAGCAGCAGCAGCAAAGTGTGCAGCTAAATAGCTTGCACACTTGACTCGCTGTGCGCTTGCACATATCGCCACTTCATTCCGTGCATAAATTCAATTTCAATTGTAGCGAGCACATTCACAATGTTCTTGTAATGTTGTAATTGTAATAGCATTAGTATTAATAATTGCACTACGCGCATCTGCATTTGAATAGCAATTGAATTTCAAAATTTTAATTCGAACATTACGACAGTGTTCGTGTTTCGTGTGCGCTCGTTTATTCTTTGCGCTCATTCGTGTCGTTCGGTTATTCGTTCGTCTGTGCGTTTGCTCGTCGTGTCAAACAGTCGAGCAAAGGCAACAACAATTTTAATTAAATATATATAATTTGAAAGTCATCTAATGTGTACTGACGATTATTGTGCCACACACACACACACACACACACACACACAATGAATTGGCCACGCAGTATAAGCTAGCGTAGTCAACTGCTCGCGCTCATTTACTGTCGCTGTTGCTGCTGCTGACCATCGGTTCGTTGCAACACACAAATATCGACAGGTGCACTCAAATATACTGCTCATATTTGAGGCTAATAATTGGCTAATAGTTTATTAATCGTTACGCAAGCCACACCACATCACAGCAACTACTACTGCCGTCGTTAGTTCAAGTAACACACAAACTTACACAGAATTTTATTCTACAAAGTATCAAAAATCAGTGCCAACAGAACTGGAGAGCGATATTTTTTCGAGTAACAACGAGAGACGTTCTATTATTTGCTAGGAGCAATAATATTCGCGAGATTGAATTATTTCCGGTTGGCGCAACTCGACGCCACGCTAATAGCTTCACAATGTTGTTAACGTAACGTGAACAGTGTCAGAAGCGTGTCGCGTGACTCGCATCATCAATCGCTGGAGCTCACCTTGCGTGCTCGTTTTCGTTTGAATTTTTTCACACACACACACACACAAATAACATTCGTACAGGTAAAAATTGTCGGACGAAAAAGAATGTTCACCTTTCGATTCTTAATCAAATCTCTCTAGTCATAGTCGTCGTCGTTTGAAATGACTCGACTCGAAGCAAATGAGCGTGTTTCACGCGCGAAATTCACTTGCAAACGATCAACATGTGAATTAAGTGCCAAATAAACTCAATTATGCAATCGAAAAATTGGAATTTTCAATCGCTGCAATTTCAATAAAATTAAAATTAAGATTTGAGAGAAAGAGATAAACACGAGTCACATCGCTGAACCCAGAACCATCCTTGACACGACTAGAATTGTTCAAATCGAGGCTCATCAATAAGTGATCACCATACCGTACTACGGTATGTTTCAATCTAGTGATTTAGTGGCGCCACCTAACGGATTTGGTTAACTCAACTATAAGCAAAAGCAGCAGTGCTGTACCTGTCGTCGCCATAATTGATCGTTGTTCGTGGGCTCACCGCTTGTGGTCTGGCACGCTCTGGCATATAGCTAGTTGTTCGAGAGTGCTATTGTGTGCCGTAGGCCACCGACGTCGTTGGCCATACTCAAACTATTCAATTTTAACTATCAATAAGAATTACTGTCTACACACACGCACACAAATGTAATCATTCCAATACACAAATGTCCGATACAAATGTTGGACGATTAGTAAACGTTAAACACACGGTTGAGCTTTAATCTTCGCTCATCGTTGTAGTCTTCAACATTTTCTACTCGACTCATTTTGTAAACACAATTCGAATGTCGTCGTCTTTTTCAAAGTTTGCATATCAATATGTGTATATAGTTTTCTTGTCGCTTTTTACCACACTGTCTTTTGTCTTTAGCAGCATGCTGTTCATCGACTTGTGCGCAACGATATGATATGGATCGTTGTACACATGACAGCGACCACGACGGCGCGTAAGATAAATCGAACGCCTATTAGTCGGTAATTGGGCCAATTATTGATTATCGATTTCGACCGACAACGTCCGGCCATTCGTAAACATCATCAATCACTTAGCTTACACTCGAGGAGCTAGCTTTGTCGGCTGCTCCTATGCTAAGCTATCGTGTTTGAGCCACCCAGTCAATACAAATCTACTGAGATCGTTATCTTCTCGTGGCCTCTTCGATGTTTGTGCGGCTTTTGACAATCATACAGTTCAAAGAAATATTCGATTCTTCCATGATACCATCAGATAGAAAACATAAACATTGAAAAAAAACTGATTGATTGTTGTTAAATTTGTGTTCTGACATTATGATCGTACTGCTAGCTTAATAAATATTTAGCTATAAACCATAATGTAAACTATCATCAAAATGAAACATCATAGCTACATGTGAAAATATGAAACATCACGTCATCGTAAGTCGAAAATCGTCGAGTCGTAGTGAGCTCCTGTTCATTTTCATCTTGTTTTGAGACGTGAAAAACTAACTCAGCTCGTCTTCGCTAAGTGCTCACTAATTACAGAGTACAATGTGTCTCCCAATCAAGTGCCGATCTAATCAAGCTTCTTTTTTCAATTAAATCTTGATTTCAAGCTACGATAAATTCCAGTTGCTTGATTATCACAAATTAAATTGTGCAACACGAAACTTGTGACTAATATAGTGCCAATCAAGTGCCTCTCATTCTGGATAGCGACTGCTTGTGTAACGAGGCATGTAGAGAGAGAGAGAGTTGTATTGCTCATTTATCAGTCATTCCACTTGCACCACTCAAGTAATTCATGGGAGAAACTCTCAGCCGTACGCTGTTAGATTTAACTGATTGAGAGCTAATTACTCGAAAGATGCTCCTCAACCACCGAATATCATTTATTTCTGAAACTTTTCCCATTAAATCTTTCGATCAACACTTTTCTTGCTCGAACGTTTCACTATTCGCTTGTGAATAAAAAACCATCACTGAATTCAGCTCTGAATTGATTGAATGACAAAATCTTGAAGGATCTTTTCATCATCGAGTGTTGACATTTGAAAAAATAAAATGTTTGCATCGTTTAAAGTTGTCGACACTCGATTCATTGTCATTAATCGAGTTACACACATATGCATACAAAGAACTTCTTTCTGACAGCAACTACGAAAGTTTGTCTTCTTGTTTAAGGCTCATTTGCTTTCGATCATTACAATACTTGTAAAGTTGCATCGTTGAAACTGACTGTTGGCCGCACTCTATCCTAAACGAAAAGAAATAGGAACAGGTGCATCAAGAAAAACATACAACTCAAATTTAAATTGAAGTTTGGTTCGTTCATTAGTACAATCATGATATCCAATCTATTCATCCAATTAATTAAGATGAATGTTTGAGCACAATTCTTTCAATTTCCTTAACTCAATTTGACTCACATTCGCGCGCCTATAACATGGTTGTGCTCACAGCTAACTGGCGCCAACTAGCGAGCTTCAAGTGATCCGGTTTGTTTCGTTTTCTAGTGACTTTACCTGGCACAAAAGTAGAGTCAGCCCTAATCAATTGAGCTCGGAAATTGCGAGACTGCTCGGGATGCTTAGCTTGGCGGTGACCAGAGCGCGCCAAACTAACCGTACAACTCTCATAATTGCTATATTGCTTTGTACTCTTGCTAAGAAAATGCAGATAAAACTCAAATGATTATTACAAATAAATGGTGAATTCATCCGAGCAAAAAATGATCAGAATATCAATGAGAAGATAACGAGCCCAATGATGAGTTCTTTGTATCAGCGTTTGTATCAGCTCGATTGGCCGGATTCAATTGGGAGCGAATTAGCGAAATGATAAACAAACGAACAGAGATGCTGGTCGTTAAACCTGTTTGTTTCTATCCCGGGAGATACTAGCTATCATTTGAACGACACAAGGCCATGATTGTTTGTGGGCAAGCTTTACTATAGGCCACAGAGGTAAGACAACAACCATGGTGATGATCCATCATTGAATTCGTTCTTATTTGACCGATCACTGTCAAGCACATGCAATAATAAATATGGTAATAATATTGATTCTTCAACACTGATATGGTAAGAATATACTAATGCTGTTTGTTATGAGCAAATTTAATCATATGCTGTGCGTGTGGCGAAATTCGCATAGAACAATAAATAATTGGAAGTAAAAAGAAGACATGCGCATGCGTACACTTCACATTGCACGAAGAGATGTGTAATGCAAAATCTATTTGTCACGTAAGAAAGACTTCTTGCCAGTAGAATCCCTGTATGACGACTGTCCACTTATTGATTCGAAACTGTAGTATTGCTCTCATCTTGACTGCTGTGGTTCATTTGATCTGTTAAGGAAAAATTCGATAAAATATGCAGAAACGGTGTCGCTTTAGAAGATCGACAACATGATTGAGGTTAAAATATTTTCAAAAATTACTCAGTTTGTTAAAATGCTCGTTGAACTGACACTTCTCTAATCTATTTCACGTATCACAAGTCAACAGGTGCATGTGCAGCTTACTACCGCAACCAGATAGCCATAAGCTAGTTGAGACTGCGACTAAACACGGACACAATACTCAATTATGTGCAATTGCTGTCGACCCAATGACATAATCTTTTGATGGATTGTGCAACAAATCGAATCTAGATTCTTAATCTCTGAAATCATTCTCAATCTACTATTGTAACTAAATATCCAGATACTCATCGGTTTCTAAACTAATAAATGCAAGTTTATTCGCCGTGGACATAGAGACGAACTTTTTACCCTGTCTTAATATCAGACGACTGTGCCTCCTTGTTGTTGTTTTCTTTTTCTTTTAGTCGTCGATTTTCTTTCGTCGGGTCATTAGTCATTGGTCGAAACGTCTCAAGCACCATCTCGGGCTTTTCAAGCTCGAACTCAGTGCAATGCATATACACAATCAATTATTGATATCAACCACGAGCGACACACATACACACTCCCCGATTGTCGCGCATTCGAATAAGTTTTCGTTCACTCAAAACCAACAAGATACACTCAAATGGGCTTACATTAGGTTAGGATAAATACTATAAAGAGAGCCGCTAATTCTATGATTAATTGCACGGTAATTTTGTGAAAACTATGTGATGTGACGCGATTTTGCACACACACGTAAAACTTTATTTCTACGAATGTGTCTAAGGTTCAAGTTAAAAAAACTTTGAAATAGATAAACAGTGCCTGATTAATGTTGGGTGCTTTTATCGCAATCTACTCACAATTTGATACACACGCCCGGAGTAGAAAACAGTAGCGACCGGAAAAACACTATGTCTATGTCAATTAAAACAACATTTCGCTCAATTAGCGTGATTCACTCGATTCACGCCCATGAGCGTTCACAATTCATCTGTTGATAGGAAGCAAGTGATAGAAAAATAACAAACGACGCTAATGGAAAGAATCTTAGCAACACAAAGATCTTATGAATAATAATTACGATTGTGTTGAGATGTAGGTGTGGGTGCTGCTTGAATGCTTGAATGACGGACTACTCTTTAGTGCGCGCAAGTTCAATTGGCGTGTCGTTGCCAAGGTCATTGAGCAACAGGTAGAAAAGAACAAACAACTAGTCACAACGACCGAGATTGAAGAAATAGAAAAGTGAAATTGTAACTCTACTATTGATAAACGCAAGCAATCATTTTATGGCCATCAATTGTCGATGGCCATAAAATGAACGAACTTTTGGTCATGAATGTGAATAGTTTGATTTCTAGTTTAATACTAGTTAGCTACTAAAGCCAAGAAGCCAAGTTGTTAAGAAAGAATGAAAGACAACAGAAGAATGAGTGAAGCCTGAGACAAACAGATAAACTAATAATCAGGCAATCAATTACCAGCTCAATTACAGTATCATTTCTATGCTATCTGTGTTAACCTGTGTCGCGTTTGTCTGCTTTCTTGCAAATTGTGATGTTGGAGGCACGAAGCACAATAAACGCGCTCGCGCGCTCATGTGTCCCAATGTGATTTGCATAAACGTTCGCTGCAAGGAATGTTTAAGATTCCACTGCTAGATCTTCCGGAGATGCTTAAAAACGGAATCTTGAACATTCCAAAAACCAGGTTTGTCGACAATTCTTTGATTGAGATGCAAAAACGAAGGAGACATCAAATGATTTGAATATAATTGATGACTTGGAATTCGACATTTGATTATTACTATTATTATTAGTATTATTTGTTTTTGATTCTTCTCTCTTCTGAGTCTCAATACGGTATACTCGACTGATGCAATTGCACGAATGTATCGGACAGAGAATGAAAGAAAAATAAAAAAACTAGCGATGAAAGCGCTAATGATTTCGGTTAATGATAAGAACCTGGCAATCGCATCGTTGGCAGTAGTGCCCGCAGATGATGAATCGTTGCCTGTCTACTGTTGTGGTCAGCGCCCGGCGGCTCTGATTGCTTCGTTTTCTTCTCAAACTTTGTTGGCTCTTAAAGAGCAAGAAGAAAAAGTAGCGGCAAAAGTCAACAAGTTTCGCTGAAAACTTATCAACAAGCTTAAATATGTCTTCTCTCTCTCTCTCTCTTTCCACCTGTATCGTAGATATAGCCAATTAATTCTGTCTGCAAGTTTTGACTGGCCGGCGTTTACAAATTCAAAGCTCGTCCTGCTGACTGTTGTTGAGACACGCGTTGACAGTCTCTGCAATTTTGTGTCCGATATAGTACATCACTTGTGGTACATTACTAGTGGTAGTCAATACCACAAATATATGACAGGTGTACAGGCATACTGTATCGTGTGAGCCCGATCCGCATGTCTCACAGTTCACAATACATCACTTACTATTGCTATGCAAGTTTTAAATCCAGGCTATCGAACAGCATCAAACAACTCAACAAAATTCTACATGTTTAGGTACAGACTTCATGATTGAAACTAACTATGGACTATAAAGTTCTCATCACCGTAGTGTTTTCTAATTCAAAATGGTGGGGATGAGCTCCGTAAATAATCGGCTCCGTGAGGTTGACAATTTCGATCCTGATTCTACAGTTGTTAGCTTGTTTGAGCTGAGCGTTTAATGAAAGCATTCTTAATGGGTAACGATGATCGACAGGGATTTTCGAGTTTGTCTCTTTGTCTCACGAAATAAACAAAATAAAGACGGTCTCTTTCGCAGCTCGAACAAGCATCGTAATCTGCTGCTACCACAGATCTTCTCATGATCCAAGCCCACTGTGGCGGCCTAGTAAGACGTCACCAGGATCTGCGACCATTAATCACACAAATGATGAATCACATTAATGAAGAATCCGCCGAGCTCATCTGTGCAAGTGCAATAAGTGAGAGAGAACAACCATAATAACAATAACCCTACATTTTCACAATGTTCAGAAGTACAAGTGCAAAACGCCAATGTAATGTTTGTGCAGCCTGTAAGTACCAATAGATTTGACAACATTCACTTTGTTTACTCAAAAACAATTAAGCCTCCTCAATGTTCTTCACCAGCAACCAGCTACACATTACATCAGTGAAAAGAATAAACTTATGGGTGTCTCAGTCATTGATGGTTTATTCCTAGACAAATCGTTACAAAAGGGCTCGGTTTCATGTGAGCATATCATGAGTTGCACTTGTGATTGCTGCTTGCAAACTCAGAAGAGAGAGAGAGAGAGAGAGAGAGCTGAGGGTGACAAAACAACATAGTGAAGGGCGATGATGATTAGTCAGTTAGTCTGAACCTAATTAATCTATAATTGACTTAGGCCCGTGTGGCGAAATAAACTCTCTATGGTTGTTCAGTTGCTTATAATCATGATAATAACAGAAAACTGTGGCCCTATTTGCCCATCGATCATGTTGAAGAAACTTTGTGGTCGCATTCAGTTTAGAAGGCTGCGCTTCAACTGTCTGCATCACGTCTCGTCTCTCTCTCTCTTCGGATTGTTGGCAAGTGAAAGGTACTATCGAATGAGCACTATCGTCAATTAGTTGACGCACAAAGCGGACGAATAACTGTCTAAAGAAGAACAACTGACCGAGTCAGAAAAAATCATCCAAAATTGGTTGATTCGTTTCGAGCTGAGATTGAGAGTACGTGCGCCCAACACGCGCAAGCACACATGATTAATTGGCTCCGGTTCGATGGCTCGTCATACTTCGACTTTGGATGTCACTGATTCACGATTTTGTTCATACTTGTATGAGCGTGCAAATTGTTGAAGTTTATAAAATATCTTATCTATCTCTTTTCAGAGTTAGTTTAGCAGAGATAGCGTGGCATCATAACAGTATTAATGCTTATCGCGCGTGTGTACAGCTCATCATCAATTTTGTCGCCAAACACAGCAGCAACAACATTGTGATTCGTCTTCTCGTTGTTGTTGCTGACGCTGATATCGTCAGTCAGTGTACTCGTTGTGAGTTGATGTGAAAACGACCAAACAGACACTAATGACCAGTAGACGCGAGTTGGTGTAATTATGGACCATCCACAATGGCTATGTATATGTACGACGAGTTCACGGTCATGCAAATGCCATAACAACAACGACAACTACTACAATTCACCAAGCAAACGAAACTCGAGAGAGATGATCAAGTGCCAAACATGGATGAGCTGATGTCAAAATTAAAACGACTTGTTGTCACGTTGTTTGTAGCCTTACAATTGGTTGTGAAAAACTCTCTCCGGGCTGTGGCACGATTGGTTGGCGACAGTGTAACCATGACGAATTCATGTTTCGTTGCACAGTGTAGCTGCTTCTGATGTTGCAGACAAAAAGAATAATTATTTTAATAATAATAAGTATCAGCTCTTACGCCGTTGTTGTCGTTGTTTGTTAGTCAATTAGTTACCCAATTTTAAATAAATTCCATCGTTCATTAGAGGTTGTCCGATCGGTCATGACAACAAGTTTGATGGTGGTGTGCCGAGCTTGAAAAAACATCTTTGCACAGAGAATAGAGCAGATATGCAAGACTGTTTGCGTTCCGATGGTGGCGCCCTATGTCGAGCCTAGGATTCATCAACGGGCTCATTAGTTCCATCAATTTAAGATAGACGGCGCTGGCTAGCAATAGCACTCTACGTTATGGGCTCACCGAATGAATTGCGGCTTCTGTAACGCAACTTGTGTGAGCTTGAATGCGCGAGTGTGTATATGCGTGTGTGTGTGTGTTTGTCTGCGTGTTTGTCTGCGTGTTTGTGCGCGCCCAGTCAAGTCCGTTGCGGCGGCGGCGACGGCGGTGTGGCGCCGGCGCGTGAATTGTGGTTGAAGCGACTCAAATGAACACGCAGACTAACACACAAGCGCAACTGGTAGCAATAACGAGGGGCCCGGGCATTTTAAACATTGGCAATATTCTGTTTACGAGATCAGAAGTCAATCAGGACTCAAGCAGGCGGTTCATTGACGAGTCCGAACACTGATCATTTAGTTGATTTGTCAAGTTGTGATGCGAGTGTGTAAGTGAGTGCGTGCGTTTGTAAGTGTGTTTGGCATAAAAATACACGCACACTCACAGTATGTTAGTCTCTCTTTCTTTCAATTGTGTGATATGTTCTCTCGATTTCTCGATGTCAGCCTTTCGAGACATACAAACACGCACACACACACACACACACATTGATGCATGTATTCATGAACACATTGATGCACGCACGCACAGACACACGGGCCCAGGGAACGCCAGCCAGCCGCCGTTTTCGCTGGCGCTTTGTCGTCTTGGCCGTGGCTTGTGAGCAGTCAAAAATCAGGCATACCTAGGCGTTTCAATCATAATCACAACCATTCTCACTATCGACAGCCAATATCCATTTAGTCCTTAATACGTCATCTTAGTCTTTTGTCGCGCCTCATTGAATTTACCATCATAGTGTACCTAACTCTATTCCCATCAAGAATAACAAAAGAAACTGTGGCTTTCATTTAATATCTGGGCCGCAGGTTCTTGCTCGAAAAAATTACTCGACAAAAGTGTTGGGATACCTGTTCATTCAAACTCATAGACGAACCATTATGATGACCAATCCGACATTAGGCGACGTTGAACGATGGCTCAAGAGCCTAAGACTTCATAAATATTCGGCTTTATTTGCTCGCTTGACTTATCAACAAATGCTTGATTTGAGCGAAGAGTATCTCATAGCCGAAGGTGTTACTAAAGGTGCACGGAACAAAATGTTGGCCAGCATAAAAAAGCTTAAACTTAGAACCGAAGTCTTGAATCACATGATTGACGATATCAGTAGCGATAGTATAAGTATCAAAGAGGCATTGACACAACTTAAGGACATGCTTGTTACTCCTATGAGGACCAACGAAGATTTGCCCCAATTATATCTGACCACGCTCGACATTGTTGCCAAAAAGCTGATTCATTGCCCGAACGCTGATCTAGCATGCCGCAACCAAATGCACACATTAGTTGATGAATGCCTTAAGCATGTTGCCTTTTCTTCCAATCCAAAGCACCGTGAATTATTGGAAAGATGGCGTTTTGACAAACGACTTATTAGCCACAATAGCAATCATTCTGGCCATGACAATAGTGTCGCTCACAATCGACATCTCAATCATAACCATAATCAACATCATTCATACAATGGCTATCATCAACAACAGCAGCAGCAGCCGCAACAACTGCTTCTGATACAAAATCAACAGCAGAAACTCCAGCACCAGCAACAGCAGCAACAATTGCATCAACAGCCCAATAAACCACAAAGTCAAAAATCAAGCATGCCGAGCCGTTTCAATCATTATCACCACCATTCTCATCATCAAAGTCAATATTCCACAGCCAGCAACCATTTGGTCCATAATTCGTCCTCTTCGTCTTTTGTTGCGCCTCACCGAAATAACCATCACAGTGTACCTTACCCTATTTACAACACAAATAACAAAAGAGATTGCGGCTTTCATTCAGTATCTAAGCCGCAAGTTCTTGCTCGAACAAATCATTTGACCAACAGTGGTATCTACCACAACAAATTCTTTTACAACAATGATCCAATGGGTTCGATTTCCCCGTCCAGCGAATCACTGTCATCAGAATCACTGTCATCAACGGGATCAGTGTGTTCATCATTGTTGTCGCCAAGCGACTCATCCAGTGGAGAATACTCGCTACTGGCACCAACTATTACGTTTGAACTGGATTGTCTAAAGACTAGAATTTCTTGTATGCGTTATGACTTGGCTGAGACTGGCTCAGGACATTGAGTCAGGCTCAGCTAGACGAGTTTGACTTGTTCTCTCTTAACATTCAAGTCTTTGTCCACGTCAACTCCTTAACATTTTCGACTGTAAACAACAACACACTTCATGCACGCAATGGAAATATCCAGCTCCTGGACGCAAGCACACTGCCAAGCTTAAGGCCCTCGCTGACCGACTGTCTCACAGCGTCGTTTGACACTTCGTTACACATCAATAGCAACATCAATCAAATAATCAATGTTATTCAGTTGTCTGTCATTCAATTACCTTGTATTGGTACAATTTAGTCAAAAAAATATGATAATATTCTCGAGTTCTTTATCAGATTAAAAGACTTTATACCGTCGTTTGCATAATCAGCTTGCAAGCATCATTAGAAAACAGTTTGTTAACGATGTTACTATCCATTTCAAAAACTTTGTGCGCCCGAACGAGCGTGTCATTATTGTTTTGTTGTATCATTATCAGATTGCACTTATTAGTGTGTGTTATATCATCTCAGTCGCTTCATTTGCAGTCACCGAATCAACCAATAATTGCTCATTCCGCGTTGAACTATAATTCGAACTTGAAAGCAACTCAGCATACAAACTACGGACAGAACAGAGCTGACAATTCAGCATCGATAGCCTTGGGTTCACCCGATAGTGCCCATAGTATTTTAACGAGACATGATGATGACGAATCATCGGTCTCAATTATGTTAAGCGGCTCGCAGCATCAGCTGCAACTCTCCAGTCCTAGTCGAGATTCAACGTCGCCACAAGTCAGCACTCAACCTAAGAAGCCAGATGATTTAAGCCGGCGTTCCGGTGTCATCAGTGTGAATGATGATCGCTTACCGCCAGACAAACTTGATTTGTCCACTAATTATACCCGCTATCAAGTGATCGACAATTCGTCTGACATGCCACAAGGTAGTCAGTTGGTTAATCCTGGACAAACCGAGAGTAAAGATTTACCTGAGACAACTGTCGAGTTGATGGTGTCTGATGGCGAAATTGGACGCAATCACAGCCATGCAACGCATGCTGCACATCATGCGGCTCCAATTGCAACAAACAAACCGGATAATTTCGGTGGTCATGGTGAGACGCGTTCGAGTCCTTCTTGGACAGACTTGTTGCGTTTGCGTTCAGTAGCGTCACGTGCAAAATCTTACAGCAAAGATCATCACACCAACAACAAAAATGGAAACAATAATCATCACAACAATCACAACAGTAGCTCGATTTTGGATACGTTCGCGGGTACAGGCGCAGCGTCTACACTCTATCCTCAAGATTATCATCAGTTAGAGGCATCTTTAATGTCGCGTCATCATCATCCGATGGCACCACCCATGCCACCGTTTGTTGGTTTTCCGAGCGCCGCTGCCGCTGCATACCTGCCACCATTCGACCCGTCGCCCGACGTGGCGCCTCCATTCAGCGAGCATCAATTAGCGGCTGCCATGGCTGCGGCTAGCGCATCTCCCACGCTTTTGGGAGCTGGTGCTAATGATCCCGGTGCTGCCATGAACGGTGCAATCAATGATCCAGGCATTCAATTTTGGCTTGACTTTATCGAAGCGGCCGGCAATTCGATTGGATCTCCTGGTTCTCCTGCCAGTATGTCATCAATATATGGAAACGCCAACGACCATATGGGCAGCGGTAGCGACGGTTCTGCCGGTAACCGGTCACCGCCTCGCGCTCGAAGTCCATCACCGTCGCGTGCACCACCAACCACATCATCAGTGCGCACACCTTCGACCCAATTAGATACTTTCTATGGGCATCCAGTCAAACCAGGTCCTGGTGCAACGAATTATAGTGGACGCTACAACAGTGCACATGATCCACATTCCAGCAACTCACTCGATGAAAGCCATTCACAAGGGCCTGCTAGGCGTCCGTCGTCGAATACGAATTCGGGCGGAACACGGACATCAGGATCAACGCCAACATCATCGCCGACAGTGGCACCAGTGCATTATGGCAACAGCCAGCAATCACAATCGCAGTCACAATTACAATCGAATCAGCAGCAGCAACAACAACAACAAAATCAGCAGCAACAATCGGCTACGGCAATTTCTGGTTCCAACAATGGAGGCACTGTTAAAGACGCTGACGCTGACTTGATTGTGAGCAATACGACGCCACGTTGTGACAAATTCACGCCCGACATATGTGTCGACGATTTCGAATACCCCGAACAAGCTATAGTGGACGAGATACACAAGAAGCGTGACATATTTGAACTTATGTACGCCGAGGTGAAAGATAACGAGCCTCTTGTCGATGGAATACCACGCGATGTTGAAGAATCGTATAATTACGAACATTATTACTATGGTCCACAGCAGCAAGCGGCCGGCACAAACTTGCGCCATATACCGGCACGTAGTGCCAGCACGCCTGCCAAGACTGATGTCGATTCGGGGTCGTCCATAGACGGTATGGACGCGCTGATTGGAGCTGCGCCAGCCAGCATGACTCAAATGGCTGCCAGTTCAATGTCGGCTTCAGGCTCCACAGCCGCATCGTCAGCAGCATCCGGAGGCATGCCGGCCTCCGGATTCATATGCCCCTCTGAAGTTATGTACGCTAAACCAAAATTGGCCAAAAACAAGCGCAACCAATGGAAAGTAATTGTCAATGCTGGAGAATTCACACAAACAGTGCGTTTAGAAAAGTGCCTCTCGCCAAATGAGCGTTGTAATTATGTTAATTTTGCTTCCTATGCAACTCGATGCGCGCAAGTTCATTCTTATCATCGTTTGTTAGTATTTGAGAAGGGAAAAGGATTCTACATTGACACGTTCCGCTTGCCTATCGGATGTAATTGTCATGTAACACGGCGCGCTCACAAACTTAAATCATCGTCTTCATCAACTTCACCCGTCAATCATTTGGCAGTTACACCTGCTGCTGCAGTCAACGCTAGCAATCTCAAGATAACAAAATCGCCTGCAATCAAAACGTCAAGTTCTACATCAAACGAAGATCATACCTCAGCCAATGGCATTATGTCAGATCAAATCAACGATCCAATCCTGAACGGACGCGCACGCGACGCACTTGGTCAAACATTATGGTCTATTTTGGGCTCTAATCAAGGTTCAATGGGTGCAACATCCTCGCAATTGCCGTATGATACTGATTCAAGCAGTCAACAACAACAACAAACACAATCTCAGTACAGCGAATTGATCGACCGTTTGCGTCATCAACCGCAAGTTGCTTCGATTCTGACAGATTCAGTGTTACGACAGTTAATTGATGTTGGTTTGATGGGATCTCTGCCAGAAACACAAGGGCAAGGTCAAGATCAAGTAAGAGCTCAATCAGTGATCAATGGTGATGATGGTGCCCAGCAGGCCGGAAATGATCAAAACGACTCTTCTGGCAACAGTCATGAGCTCGATGTCGTCAATGAAATCAATGAAAGTTTACCTGATACGCGCATTAAATACCCGAATCGACTCAGAGCTCAATATAACAACAACAATGGCCCTTACAGCGGTGTCACTTACAGTAATCAATACAGTCCTAACCAAGCTCGACCATATAGGCGCCCAATTGAGACGTCAGATACGAGTGACGATTCGATGTATGGTTCTGGTTCAAACGGCGACTATGTGTCTAGCACTAAGCGGCGTCACAACAGGCCCTCTTCCTCACATCATTCTGATCTCGATCAAAACAATAGAGATTTCAGAGATTTAGAGGGTCCGGGAGGACCGTTTTCGTACATTGAATCCGATAAAATTCGACCCCGCACACGTAATCGCGATGACAAACTGTCTGAGATCACTGAACACAGAAAGTACTATAAGAAACTGCCCCCGTTAGAGTTATCATCAAACGAGCACGAAGGCCTCGACACGTTAGGTTCAACTCAAGACGAGCGCACTACCATCACTAATGATACTTCGTACGCGATTGATGCAATGATTCGAGATCTCAATCGTGGCGGATACATAGTTGAGCTGCTCAACGAAACTCTCAGCAACGGCAAAAATCGAACTCGAACAAACTACAATAACAATTCTCCCACCAGTGGGAATATTCGACAACATCTTGTGGCACTCTCACCTCTTGCGGGCAACTTAACGCGAAGAAATTCGCATGTCACAACATCGCAGTCGAATCACCAAGCACGATCTTCACTACCGAGACAAATATCCGCATTGACTATCGTTCAAACTGAAGACAAGTGGCGTCCAACAATGGCGTCCAGCAACCGGAGCACTACCCGGGCAGAAGTTGATGATGAGCTCCCATCGTCAGTCGTCGCCAACACCACTAATAAAAACTACAATATCACTACCACTGAACATCAAGTCAAAGTTACAGATTTGAAGCAAAATGCAACACACGACATTAAAACTACTCAGCAAAAGATTGTTAGCAAATTGTCGGCTGTTACGCCGCCGACAGTGACGCCGGCATATTTATTTAAACAGAAGATCAATTTTTCATATCACCCTATTTTGGATTACATCAATCAGACATCCGCAGACACCAGGGCTGATATCAATCCGTAGATGTAGTAGAAGAAACTGAACAAATAAAACAATAGCTTTATCCAGCCTTCTTTCATTGCTTTCGATAATTGATCAGAGTTCATGATAGTTGTCGGGTCGTAAAGGCCAGCCATCAAGCGCTTCAGCAAGGGTGCGCGCGATGGCCTACTCTTGATACGGTATACGTGATAAATAATCAACGGTATGTTGATAGCTACACTAAGCCATTCGCCGCATAATAGGAATACTAACGCCATGAGGGCATGTAACGCGTACTCTGGCAGTACCAATGGATTTAATGTGTTACAGTGTTCAATGGGATTCTTGAAGTCTGTTTTGAGTTCGTCGAATGCAATTACGTGAAACACAGACAAGAACACAAGGAAAGCATCGCCCATGAGGGCGAATATGTAAGCTCCGGCGGTTGCACTCAGTGTCATTGTGGTGGACTTAAAGCTTTATATCTGTACACTAATAAGACGTGCCTAGATATTAATTTGGCACCTAAGTGGTTGTCATCCGTTAGAAGAATGCAACAGACGTGAGGTCATGGATCCGATCAGATGAAATTGAGTGCCGCATTCAACGTTGTGTCATCATTTCGAAGATCAGCTGGTGTTGGCGCCGCCAACGTTTGAGGAGGCATATTTTGCACAGATTTTATCGACCATTTCGCCTTATTACGCGAACGATTATTGCTCTAGTAAGTCATCTAAACTACTTTTTACTCTGTGAATTAGTCAAATCAATGAATAAAATAGTCAATTTACAGAAATAATCTCATAATAATTGTGATTATTATCATGCCCATGCATCATTTTGGGCGTGCAGGCCTAGAGCAATTGAAGTGCCCGCGCTTTCATTCCTATTTCGTTCACATTTATTCCAGTAGGAAAGTAAGCCGGCGCGAGCAGTTCTATGGACAGTTCGATGTGGTCCAAAACATTTGCATGCGCGTCAATGGAATGGCGTAGCGTGGTGGCACTACGTGAAAAATAATGTTGAGATTCGCGCTGCGTGCAAGACAATGCGGGAATTGGCAACAAATGTGGACAATCAAAACGGATTTGTGCTTTCGGATGACGTAGATCTGCGCGGTATGTCAACTGTTTTGGACCAAACTGGGACGTGAGACGGCACACTACACATCATACCCCTGTGTCTTTCATTTCATGCAAGTGTGGAATGCGCATTGATAGTCGCACCGGAACAATATATTATCAACAATAACGAGTATTTATATCCCATAGACTAATAACTTGTAATTCTGAACAACTTGAATATATCTCAGACCAATATAACAACCGCAGACTCACCATAATGTCACCATCGTCGGCTGCAAAGTTGTCGTCTCGCCTCACGAGCATTGCTCGTGTCAAGAATTTGTTCCTCAAAGGTGTTTTGACCGCTTACCTGGCAACATTTGTCAGCTTATACATTCAAGTGAAATTATTGTTCGGCGATCAAGGCATTGTTCCTGTTCGTGACTATGCGCATAAATTGAGCCAATCAAAGAATTTCCTCGACGCGTACAATCTGGTATTATTGGCCCCACTTTTAAAACTCGATTACGGAACATTCATAGAATTACTATGCTTGTTTGGTATCCTTGTGGCGTTCATAGGACTCTTTACGCGCCGTGTGGCCACAACGCTCTCGTTTGCGATGCTGTGGTACATTTTCTATTCAATAAGCCAGGTAGGACAGGGATTTGTCACTTTCCACAGTGACTTATTGCTCCTTGAAGTTGGCTTTTTGGCCGTATTGGTTGCAAGCCTCTTACCCAAATCCAAGAGTTATCAAGCGAGTCATGACTTTCTTAGCCTGTTTCTCATCCGCTGGCTGGTATTTCGTGTGTTCTTTGTCACCACAATCAGCGCCTATTTGGACAGCAGTGACAAATCATGGTACGATCTTACTGCCCTTCCGAACATGCTTCAATCGGCACCATTCCCAACACCGCTCGCATGGACCGTGTTTAATTTGCCCACCGTGTACCTCAAACTCATCCAAGCTTTTATTGTGTCGTTGAGCCTGACCGCACCGTTTTTATTCTTCGTGCCGCTCAAACACGTTCGACTTTTCTCTTTTTGGACAATGTTTATTATCACCGGCTTCAGTGGGCTTACATCCAATTTTGGAGTTTACCACATGCTTTTGATCATCTCATTGTTGAGCGTCCTTCGTGACAGTTACGCTTTTGACGACAGGAAAGCCAAGGTATCGAAGCTTCAAACAGCTTTCGATTTTCTAGTTTTATTCGCCTTTGTTGGAGCCGTGTCATATGCTACCATACACTTTTTTGGAATCAAGTACACCAACAATGTAATCACCGTGCAGACTAATTTTACACAGGCTCAATTTAAATCAATTGTGAAATACTTTGTGATGGGTGCTATCATCGTCGGCACTCTGTCTTTCTTGGCCAACTTCTACAAAACGTTTAGAGGCCCACACGCCAAGACACCTTACATCAAGAGTTTCGTGTATTCAGGAATTTGCTTGTTCTTGTTTATGGCTAGTTTGTCGACTGTCTCACGTTACGATGCATCCACTGAACGCATATTGACACCTATCACCCGTGATGCCCAAGCTCTAGCTTCACCACTGAAGATAATTAACAATTATGTAAGCGTCAACAAACTTGTATCTGGTATGCCAAACGAGCGCCTAGAGCTACTGATTCAAGGTCGTGAGTCGGCAGAACAAACTACGTGGGATCTCTACGATACACGATTCAAACCAGGTTACAGAGATCGACCACTTTCTTTCATCATGCCACACCTGCCGCGTCTGGATGCCAAACTTTATTATGCTGCACGCTCCAGCGCAACGAAGAACCCATGGCTTCAAACATTGTTGTACAGAATTGCCGAGCGTCAACCGGATCTTTTCAAGACTCTAGCCCCAACAGCTCCTATGATAAAACCTTCGACTCAATTGCGCATCGGCCTTTACGCATACAGATTTTCCACGAAATCATCGATGCCCGATTCATATTGGTCGCAGACAAAGTACGTTAGCGACTATACACCTATCACTACACCTGAGAATCTCAAGTTTGCGGTCAAAGCCAATGGAATAAGCTTGATACCAACACCATCAGCTAAAGCATCAAAAACATCGGATCCATCTGATCTACTTAAGACTTATTTAGACCTCATCAGTGATCATTTGCGAAACATTGATCAGCTATTGGTGATCTGGACCATGTTTGTCGGCACTACCCTTGTCAGCATATTCAGATCATGAACTCCAGCTATAGAATCGTAGACTACAGTAGCAGACATCAATGTGAATGAAATTAACCTGATTGCGAAACCTACATGTGTCTCATATTTATTATTTGATTCGTTCTGTTTTATTTTGTTGAGTAATCTCATCGGCGAATTATTGCTGAGATACTTTTCAGTCAGTAGTTTTCGCTAGTTGTGCAAATGTTTGAACACTCGACCAGTGAGCTTTCACTGTATCTTCTAATCTCACTATCGGGCTGTGTTTTCTACGCAGTCATGTCAAACTGTGTGATGGAAATAGAAATAAAAGTGAAACTGCGAGCAACAGTTCAATGCTGCAATGACTGGGCATTCGGATAGGGTTATCAGCCGCTTAACAGTATTTTTAACGTAACCAAATGAATAATAAGCCCAAGCGTCAATATGACCAGCGTATTTGTCATAAACCACCCAACTTATCATGGTACATAATCATTCCTAATGAGTAAGGCGAATTTCAGATGCACCGTTCAAGGGCGAAGTTAGTCCTGATATTGTATTTCTGAATTTATCGACACTAAGATAGTGTTTGTTTATGAACTCCAATACGTATGCTAAAAAAATCTACGCACTTTCTGTCGCGTATTCCGAAGTCAACGGAATAAGATCTCGTAGTAATTGATCAAATAATTACCTCCTCAATGGCTAATATGTCTTCAAATATGTCAAATAGACTCGGATTCTGGATCCTGGGTTTGACCAACAACTTTCCATATGTGATAATGTTATCAGCTGCGTTTGATTTGCTCAAACATGCGCCACAAGGCACTCCAATTGATGAGCCGTTAGCGAATTTTACGAAAATCGATCACCTGGATGAAGAACATTTCTGTAACCCAATGTCAACTTCTACTATACTGCTTGCCGATACGATACCATCGCTCAGTACCAAAATCATCTACCCTTTCGTTCTTGGGGATTGGCCTGCGAATCTACGTGTCAGCGGTGTTATAATTTTCCAGTTAGTATCTTTCCTACTGACAGGGATATTCAATCAAAAGTTACCCATATTCATAGGAGTCGCTTGTGCCTCATTTGCTTCTGGCCTAGGAGAGTCAACTTATTTATCTAGTACACCCAAATATAGCGATGGATCTCTCAGCTCATGGTCGTCTGGCACCGGTGCCGCTGGCCTATTCGGCGCTCTATCTTATGCTCTAATGACAATGTTTTTGCCAACGCGAACCATCATGTTCATTATGTTGGCCATTCCACTGGCTATGGGTTACGCATTTTGGTTTCTATTAAAAGAAACTGAACACATCAACGACGAAAATCGTGAAGGAATGGGGGTACTGGAGGGGACCAACATCGAACCGAATCACCTGCCTAATCAGCGTATCATGACCGTCCGTGAGAAACTATCCATATTGCCAAGCTTACTCAAGTATTTCCTTCCACTCACCTTGGTTTATTATGCAGAGTATTTAATCAATCAAGGTCTATTTGAGCTTGTTTATTTTCCATCCGTTACTTGGCTCGCTCATGCCGCTCAGTACCGGTGGTATCAGGTTTGTTATCAGCTCGGTGTTATGATATCACGATCATCTTTAGACTTCGTTAGACTCAAGCGACTATGGATGATGGCTATTTTGCAGTTTGTCAACCTGGCTTTGTTTTTGGCTCACTCAACCAAGTTGATTAGTTTGCCTAACTTTTATCTCACGCTGGTCATCATCATTTATGAAGGCCTGCTGGGTGGATTCGCATATGTGAACACTTTCCATCGAGTTACCACAGAAGTCAAGCCCGATATAAGGCAGTTTAGTCTCAGTGCCGTTGTTCTCGCTGACTCAATAGGTATAGTGGCCGCTGGTTTTACCGCAATACCCGTCCACAATGCAATATGTAATGCTTTTTATTCGTAATACAAGCCAACAGCTAACCCATATGGAAACGTGAAATTGGCATCAGAGCTTTTGAGGAAAACGAAACCACCCGCTAGCAAAATAAACAAAAATACATGAGTCTTTCACCAAAAGGGATGAATCCATAGGTTTCTTTTCATGTACATGTAATTCATCAATGTATGTGATTCGAAGATTCTAGTCTTGCAGACCCCATCAAAGGTCGAAGCCAAGACGAACGCCAATGCATTGCACTTTTGATTGCTGCGCACTGTTCCGGACTGAAATTCATCAATTTTGATATGGCCTTCACTAAGTGTTGGTCACTGTCGCAGTTTCTATTGCTCATGTAGCGAAACAAAACGTTCCGAAGGTACTCCTGGTTAACTTCACGCGATGTTAAATCAGCTTGTGAGGCATTATCGAACTCTGCCATACTCGCGCTACTTCGCGATCTGTTGAACAGCGCGGTGTCGAATTGCGGTGATCCAGTGCCAGCTTGTGATCCACTCCCATGTGAGACTGTTGGAGAATGTCGCGAATAACATGCATTTGAGGTTCCGTTTCTGGAGATTCCTCCCAACACATTATTAGCATTAGCTTCGTGGCGTGAGGCTAACAGGCGACTCTCAAGTCTTTGGGATACGTGGTTTAGTGAAGAAGTCGTTTCATAAGAATTCAAATCCATGTTAACAACAGCTGCCTGAGTTGCAGTCGTAGGTGCCGTTGATCGTCGATTGTCGATCATTTCTTTACGGAAAGCTTTTTTCAAGTCATTAAGATTCTGCTGCTTCAATCGGATGATTTTGTCGCGTTCGGATAGGTCTATTGTAAGAAACTCGACTTGCTTCCTTAACGTTTCGAGCTCCTGCATCACTTCGTTAAGGGAATCTTTATCCGGAATGGTTTCATCCTCACTAGGTTCTAGTTGAGTCTGTTGATCACAAGTGTCAGGTTTGACCTGTATAGACTTGTCTACACATTGATTAGAGCGATCTCTAATCTCATTGACTATAGATGGATTTTCCCTAGAGGGTTCGTTGCCGGTTTGCAACACTGGACATTTGAGCCTATCGATTTCATCGGAAAGATTTCGGTTGGTAGACGTAAGGTCATGAATCGTTGACTTTAAGGCATCTATCTCGCTGGCAAGTGTTTCTTTATCTGCTTCAAGCTTGTCAATTTGCAAACGCAGTCTAGAAGATTGAATTTTGCATTCATTATGGTTCAACTCCTCTAATTGTTTTTTGAACATGACGTCCACAGTTTTATGAATGGTTATGATATGGGATTGAATCAGCAAGTACAGCAGTTGTTGTCCAGATTTCTTTGTGCAAATTTTGGTTATCGATAGTTCCACGTGTGCTCCGGCAATTAAAAAATATTCTAGCCAGATGATTACATAGCGCTTCGGCTCGTTTCCATATTAGATATGGATGTTGACTTGATGTATTTATTTACTGTTGATTTGGTCTATAGCACGTTTGACAGATACGGAACTCTGCAATTTGGCTAAAGAAATCAGCAGCCAGTGTCTGCTGCACACAATCGGCGCTGGCTGTTTTGGTCGCGCATGAGCAGCGATTAATATTGCTGCTGGACCAACTGGTTAGCAGCAGATGATGACGAACACCTCAAGTATTTAAGCTTTCATCTTCCGTGGTGTTGGAATATTTTCCAATGATCGGACGAAGAGATGCTAAAGACAAATGAGCCCGGCGCTAATGCAAATTCGAAATGGAACATAACAAATTCTGCTCAAAACATAGTGTCAGTCCTTGTTGACCCATCGAAGCAAGACCACGCGTTTAGACGCGAATGGGCCAACACATTTGCACGATCCAATTCACACCACAAACTGACCAAAAATCTGGCACCCAAAGATGTCGAAAAGCTTGTCAAAAAATTGAACATCTACCAAACTAAGCTCGATGAGCGCAAAAAGGCCAATGTTCAACAGAATGAGATTGACCGAACTCTGCATGACGGTGAAAAAATCAAAGCGTCGCAATCACGAGGCATACATCAAGTGCCGGCTATGTTTACCCAAGAGTCGTTTGATTTGTCCGATGTCCGAACCTTTAATGCCGTGTTGTCCATTTCACAGACTCAATCATCTAAGGTGGCGGCAAATCGCTCTGTTAGTGATGCATCTGCACAGATTAGTGAGGAACATCTTCGAAGAATCCAACGTGATTTGACCGATTATCTCGATATCATAGAAGAGACATTAGCTGGTCAAATATCCAATAGATCGGGGGACTTCTTTCAAGTCATGTCATCGGTAGACTCTGTGATGGATCAAATGTCTCTCGCAATCAAGAGTGTAACTAGCTTGAGGCAACAGTGTGCCTCACTAAACAGTGCCCTTATACAGCCACACCTGCGCAATATCCAATTAACGAAGTCACGCTCTAATGCGCAAAAGATTCTAAAAGTACTTGATAGTATGTCCAATCTTGGAAAGATTCAGTCCGAGATACAGCTTGCATTGTCATCATCAGATTTTGTTGGCGCTCTTGAGTTGATAGCAAAGACACGGCGTGCATTAGCTACAGATCTGGTGGCTGTCGTCTGCCTACGTCATTTAGAGGTTAGATTGAACGAAATTGAGAGACTAATTGGTACGTTGATGCAACAAAGATTAACAAAGATGATCTCCGAACGATCAAGAACTAAGAAAGCTGCGTGACAAGACTGGACAAATTAGCGAGTAAACCGAATAACCCTAATGGTAAAGCTTGGATGCCATGACTTTCGTCAGGCTATTTCGAATTACATCATCTGTTAGAACTGACATGGACGATTTTCGCCATAGTGATCACCGGTCTTAACTTTTGTATGAGAACAATGAATAAAGTTAAATGATCGCGCTGTCTTAATAGATCCAATATACGAATAAAGTTGTCCGCATATCTATCGCAATTGTGAACCAGTATGCTGTAGTTCGTCATGATGATAAACTATGAATAATCGGCTGATGTTTTTGACTGAATTTCTAATATCGTAAAGATCTGGCCACGAGGTGCGCGTGGTTTCTCAAAGAGCGGTGAGGTGTGCGATCAAACAGCGCGGGTGCGCGCCAGAAACGGCACCAACTACGCAGTGAAAAATTCTTCCCCTATGTGATATGCGGTGCTGTAAGCTTACGTAGTCCCTCTAGACTAACTGAACGGGAAAATTTCAGCGTGGTGTGTGCGTTTGGCTATGCTCATTTGTCTTTTGTGTCTGGTGCCGTATACCTCCGTATCGCCATCGACCCAAAAGACCTCTGGATACAAACCTAATTTTGTGTCCAGATCCAACACTTCGTCGGTTGTCTTGCGACACCCGACGAAAAAATTAAGATAAAAAAACCCCAATGACTGGTGACTTTGCCCAGCAATTTCACCAGGACCATTTATTCACTCAGCTCGTCATCACAGGTAAGACAAGGAATGAAGGACAATCAAAGGTATAACAAGAACTCAAAGAGTATATGAGTGCTCACAGGAGTAATTATCTTTTGTGTGAAAGCAATGAATAAAGTTAAATGATTATGATATTTGAATTAATAATTATTCACCAGGGTTTTTATTCGTGGCTATGTAATTGTATAAAGTATTCACATACTCATGAAGTTCAGTAATCCTCCTATCTTGATCTTGATTCAATTCTTTCATAATAGCCATCATAATGACAGGCGTGAGGGCCGCGGCTGGCATTGTCATAGTGGAAGAGATTCTAGATGAGGGATTGTTCAACTGTCCCCTTAAAATATCCGATGCCGTGTTGATAGTCTCTGTCAATACTCCGATAGGAACAGAGTTTGTAATTAACATATTGCACAATTTCTCCAACAACCCACAATTTTGCATGATAACTTGACACGATGACACCATGCCGGGCGAATTGGTGTTGGCTAGAAGTGAATCGATAACCTGTAAGACTAACGTCATGATGGACATTTTCTGATGGTTCCATTGTAGTTGCTCAGTGGCAACGAAGAATGGCATGAATTTTTGAATGTAATTTCCCTCCTTGAAGAAAATTTGATTGGATTCATTTGATTGCAATAAATTAAGGAAGATTATCAGACAATCTTCGACAACAACACTTCCATCGATGAATCCTTCGGCGTCAATGATTGAAAGCAAACGATCAAAGGCATTTTCAAAAGCAACAATTTTTTGTATGTTGCTGTTGGAACGGGTCAAATGTATAAGGAGCAATAGAGCATCGTTTCGTATAACCTCACGGTCCTCTGACAAAAGATCAACGAGCCGTGAGACACCAAGTGGGAACGATAGTACGGACTCTTGCACAACCGGGAGTTTGTGACGTATGAGACCGCATAGCACTCGTACCGCCGTCCACCGTATACGAAACTCGGTCTCAGCAAGAGACTCTAGAACGATAATGACATTCTCGTGCTTTTTGAGGAATATTTCTGCTAATTCTAATCCTGGATCGTTGGCACCGTGAGCCACTGTTCCGGATGACATTTCTGATGCAACAGCGGCGGTTGAATCAGCCAAATCACCAGATATGATGTAATTAAGTGCTTCCAGACAAAAACCAGCTATTTCGATGTCTTGGCGGTCATTCTTGAGTGCCTGAACAAGAGGCTCCATAGCTTGAGCGGCCACTTCAACACGATAGTCGCGTGCTAACGATCGCAATCCACGGCACGCATCCCTCCTGTCTTCAAGCAAAATTGACGATTGCAATCGCTCAGCGAGCGTTTCCACCGTATCAGCAATTGTAGCTAATTGGGATCTGTCTGACATAACGATCGCTTTAACTCTGAGATATATATACTAAGGAGAGATAGTCGACGGATGTTTACGTTGCATCACATCAGGCTGACTCTGGTTAAGAAACAGCTGTTGAAGCGAGAAACGTTTTCATTTCAATTCCCTGTGCTTGCGAAACGTGCTGACTCGCGTCGCGCGAAACGCAAAGTGATATTTCTGTTGATGGTTTCAGTGAGTCAGAAAGTGAAGAAGTTCACCCTTGTTGTTGATTTCCTTATGCATTAAATTCAATCATTTTTGAATGATGGAAGACTCTAATGATATGGACATTTTCAAAGACATTGACGAGTGCAAAGAGATGGACTCTTGCAAGCAGCCACCACCGATTACTCTCCTGCAAGAGATATGCTCAAAAAATGGTTTAACAGCCGAGTATCAGCTATTGTCAACAGAGGGAAGCGTGCATGAGCCTACATTCAAGATGGCAGTGACAGTTGATAATATAATTGTGACAGCGTCCGGTCAGAGTAAGAAAAAAGCTCGCCATGCGGCCGCAAGAGAGGCTATTACGAAGTTACGCCAGCGGAATGATCTCAACTTTGAAGGTATCAATTTTGATTCATTGACTTCGACTAGTCCTGAGCCAGCCAAAACTACTACTCTATCAACCGAGCCAAACCCTGTTGGTAAACTTCAAGAGATATGTATGAAACTACGCGTCAATCCACCAGATTACGATACGTACCAAGAAGAAGGTCTTGCTCATGAGAGAATCTTTCGAATTTCTTGTTCAATTGCACGTTTGAACGAGATGACGATTGGTGCCGGTCGCTCGAAAAAATTAGCCAAACGGCAAGCCGCCGAAGTCATGCTTTCACGCTTAGAACATGTCAACGTCCATGATCGTTGTACAGAAAGTAATAAACAAGTAAATGACATGGATATAAACCATGACGGTGACAAAGTGTATCTACGACATAGGTTTCGTGTCGACAACTTCGTGAAAAGTTTCGTCGACGCGACAGAAATACTAAAGTGTATTGAAAACATCGAACAGAATGAGTTGGACGAGCAAACATTGCTTAAATCAATCGAAACATTATGGGGCCTCGAAAGTTGCCACGGGTATTGCGAATTTGATAAGATAACCGACAATCACACTCTATTACATGTAATTGATGCTGATAAGAATCCAATTATAACATCTTGGGGACGTGGTGCATCATTACTGGATGCCAAGAAAGATGCAACTGTGCGCGCCCTCAAATTGTTCCTCTTACAAACTGATATCATGAGAAAGGTCCCGGTGGCCCACCAAACGGATTTTTCGGACCTCGCAGGTTAGGTCTAGGAGGTGCGCCAAACATATCTGAGCCAGGAGGCATGTAGCCTGGCGGTGCAAAGTGGTCAGGATCTGGCTCTCCAAACGTACCTGGTGGTCGTGGACCTCTTCCTGGGTAAACGTTTGCTCCCGGAGGACCGTAAGGGTCAAATCGAGCTCCTGGTGGTGTACCCGACGGCGGTTCTGCTCCATAAGGTTGGCGCGGTATCAATTCTCTCGGGTCCATCAACATACCTTGTGGTGATACAGGTGGGCCTCGCAAATCCGGTAAAGGTCCTCGGCCACCGAGGGGGTCGAGATCCTGATTACCTGTCCTTGGAGGAATCCATTGATTTGTGGCTGCTGTGCCTCCTTGAGTCCCTGGCTCGCGCAAGCATGAGCTAGCTGGTTCAACTCTGGAGAGAGTCGAACGGTTGTCATGTTCCAGTCTTTGCCTTGGATCGTCCTCAGTCTTAGGCTTTTGCTCACCTTTGTCGGACATAATTGATTTTAGTTGTTAGTGATTTTATTCATCAAGATAAATCTGATCTTGTAATCATTCTGTTTGCTTTGATTTATATTTGTATGCAGCACAAATTCTGGCGAGTGTCAGGCGATTCATGCATATTGTCGTGTTTTGACAAATAAAAATTGAGTGAAAAAAGTAAAAACCAAACGATTGTGAAGGGCTTCTGCTGATTAGTTGTAAACAGACGTCAAATAGAAAGCGCCACCTGTCGCAAATACCGATGAACACATAACCTGTGGAGGTTGTGAGAATCTGCAGTTCTAATGAGTGGAAGCGTGGTTGGTCGGTATCGTAGCTCTACGAATTCGGACAAGATCAGAATAAAGGTTTATTAAGGCCTGATAATATTGTATAATATGTTGAATGATTATAAATAGCTAGGCTCGCCTAAGAAGTGGATAAAGCTGAACATAAGAGAAGAGCAGAATTATGCCACGAGGCGCAGCGAGCGCAGGGTAATGAGAGTAATTATGAA
>JAIFTH010000992.1:0-12152 GCA_019968535.1 Fragariocoptes setiger | reverse complement strand
GAGTCCATGGTGCCATCAATCACAACTGGTGGTGAGCACTTGCCATCAGATGATACGGCTTGCCATACGCCGAATTTGGCTGGCCACTTGCTTGTTGGCTTGAAGAGATCGGTCGACGCAACCTCGGCACCTAGAACAACACTCACGAATGATTGGTTGGGTGATTCGTTCGGATTACGCATGTATGTTTCGTCATCCATGATGACAATTTTTGTGCCGTGTTTCGGTGCGAGTCGGTTCGACAGCTTTCGGCATGCCACTTTGCACTGCTCGAATTGCTTGTGAGTGCATGCTGGTGCCTTCTGACGCTTCCTCGTCACTATTCCAATCCTCTCCTTGCATCTTTGTATCGATGGTGTGCTCACTTCGAGCTTGGCCAGGACAGAGAGTCGTGGATCTTTCTTGAAGGGCGCTTCCACCTTCTTCATCATCACAGAATCTGTTGCAGTTGCCTTTGGTCCAGATTTCCACTTGTACTCGACAGTGCCATCCTGGTCGTATCGATTAAGAATGCTGTTGATCGTTGACTTGGGCATCCCTTCAGCCGTGAAGTGTTTATATGTTGCCGAGCGGTCCCTATTATGCTTTTCGAAAAACGAGCACACTCGCCTCGCTTTCTCTTGACTCCCTTTAGTTTTCATCTTTAACAATAAATAATGATATAAATTCAACAAGATACAACGAAAACATACACACAACCACGTGTTAACAAGAACACAACAAATTGATCAGCTGATTTTCATTCATTCACTCTTCAACTCACGCAATTGAAGCGTACGAATAAACATGAAACGTACATTATTTTGTATTGGGCAAGGAAGTCTGGACGTACAAAATTGTTCGTTTCACATCAACCAAGGTCAACATACCCACTGAGGTCAAAGCAATGATTTCTCAAGATGAACTCGAAACTAAGAATAGAGTTCTACGCACATTAATGCTGCTAATTGTCGACCGCGGATTTCGTGACGTTCATCACGACCTTGTCGACATGGGCATCCGTGTCGAGGCACCTCGAAGCAGAGCACCTGGACAAGATCGCATGACAGCTAGGGCAGCTAATGAGTCAAGATTAGTGACTGCATGCCGCTGGGTTGTAGAAGCGATACATGCTCAAATGAAGAAGTATGAGTTTCTCGATAAGAGGCTGTCAAACAACACTTTGCAGAAACTTGAGATGGATATCAAGAATGTGTGTGCACTTATCAATCAATTTGGGGGGGCGGGCGATTATTGATACATCCAACGACGACACTATTGCAGATAGATTCCTGACACGCGTGCCTCATCAAGAAAACGATCTCGAGTCGATTGTGGAAAGATTACTTTTGAACTCAGGACAACGAACAAGCTTGCCAGAACTTCGAAGCCGATTTCCGGTGCTAACTGATACCGATCTTCATGTTCTCGCCAATGGGCCATGCTCTGTTCTAATGGGCAAGAGTTATCTGTTTGATTCGATGCCGAGTATCGAACGCAAGATTCTCGTTTGGCCCAACCTTGACCACAACAGCCCTGTCGTTGGCACACAGGTGCAATCAAGACATGTGAGCAGAAGGCACTACAATACTTATGTTCGTTTCGCAGCTGGTCAAAATGGGCACTCAGCGATAGTTGGATTCTATTGTATTTGTAATGCTGGACGCCGAACTGTGTCATTTTGTGCACATGCCTGTGCAGTTCTTATCATGACAACCGAAATCCCTATTTCAGAGCCAGCAGCCAAACTACGGATGGTTGCTATGAATGCTAGACAACCTGAACAACTCTATTCAATGATGATTCAGATGATGAAAGCGATGAATGATTCTGTTCTCTTAGAAATAGCTCATTAGCACACGCTGTAGCAACAAAAATCATATGTAAAACA
This sequence comes from Fragariocoptes setiger, assembly GCA_019968535.1. Classification (NCBI taxonomy): domain Eukaryota; kingdom Metazoa; phylum Arthropoda; class Arachnida; order Trombidiformes; family Phytoptidae; genus Fragariocoptes; species Fragariocoptes setiger. The sequence goes on along the minus strand of JAIFTH010000992.1, from coordinate 10,282 downwards.
AAAACATATGTATCTATCATATTAAAACTCTTGTGAAACGAGTGAAATCTGACCGGAAGTGCTGGCGGAAGTGCCTGTGTGATTTTCAATCTCTAACTTTTTTAGGTATGTCAATACCTTTAGTATTCATTTTTGCTACAAGTTCTTCGTGCTTGAAAATATCATGAATGGAATCTCGAGAAAGTTTCAGCTCGATTTCAACCAAAAAAATCTTGAAATAACTTGCGCGAAAGCTGAGTTACATAGTGTTCATAGTCAATTTGGAATGATTTCATCGACCTATAAATCACGAAAGAGTTGCTATAAGCAATCGCCACCTATCGTATCTCATAGAGCTCGTCAAGATCTATAAAAATATCAAAAACCCGACCCAAAAATACTTAGGTTGTCACCCCACACAAACCCGCTCACGTCCTTGTCAAATCATTCAAAACCAAGTCTTTAATAATATAAAGTCAACCTTAACTTCTGGCACTTCTTCCTATTGATATCAGTCTCTGTTTAGCCAAGAAATCTCCTCTCAGATACTCCAGTAAATGAACCGAAAGCAAACTCATTTTATTGCTTTGAGCAACATATTGTACCCGAGGAGTTGATCGAAGGCAATAATTTGTGATGTAGAATGATTAACAAGGAAAAAGTCAATACTTTGAAAGTAACTTTTTCATTTACAGTTAGTTCTCGATTCAGTTTGCTGAGTTAAAACTAAAGCTACAGTTACTAACGATAGAACGACCTACATTGGTAGTGGCCCAAACATTATTGGCATGTGTGTTTGTTATTCTTAAGCTCATTGAGATTGGTGCGTTCGTTAGCGATTCAGAAGAATTGCAAGAGTACGAGGAATGAATGAGAGTCTGCACACATTGCCATTGTGTGCGAGTGCGTGTGTGTTAAGTCGATCGTCCATCCCAAAACAGTATTGGCAATACACTAGAGCACTGACAGCATTGCTGCTTACTGCCTGTTGCTGTGGTCAGGCAACAACGGCAAGCACATTGTAGAGTTGAGCGTACGTACGAACGAATACTAACGAAGCAAGCAGTTCGTTTTATTTTGGTTCGCTACGAACAGGCGAAAACAGAAAGAGCGAACGAAGGAGCAACGCCATGCCAAAACAGGCGAATCTGCTGGTCGTCTATCGGATGACGGAGAAGCAACCGGCAAACAAACACACGAACGAACCAAAGAGAATAAGCCGGCTAGTGAGCCGCCAGTGCAGGCACACACACACTGGCTCACATACACGAGCGTACATTTCATTGCAGCAAACGATGGTTGGCAAACTGCAGCTAGCAACACGCCAGCAGATGAAGAAAGCTGCCATACAAGCGCTAAAACGTTCAGACATTGAACGCTGCTAAAGTGGTTGTTGCTGCTTTATTTTGCAAACCCGATTGCTTGTTCTTCGTTTGTCCGTCCGTCCATCCGTTCGCTTGCTTGCGTGTGTGTGTGTGTGTGTGTGTGTGTTCGCTGACTGACGACTCCTTTTGGTGCTTGCTTATCCCATCTGTCCGACTATCTGCCTGTTGCGTTCGATCGCTTGCCTTTCTTGCTCACTGGCTTGCTGGTTGCATTCATGTAGTAAATGCCGACAGTATCATGATATGTGCGTGTGTTCATCATTGCAACAGAAAACAGCACCAACAGGAGCATCAGCCTTTCAAACGAAAAAGCGAAAAAAGGATCCAACCAAAGAAGATTCGCCTAGAATATCCAAACACAGTAACCGAATCAAATCAAATGTGAGCCAATTAGTGGCGTCACTAGTGGTATCATCATTTTAACATTTAGCGACACACACAAACACAATCAGCTCATGCGACTACTATATCAGCTTGAATCAGCCAAAGTGGACATTTCAGCCAGTGGACATCGCCACGGTATCTTCTCTCACTATCATCGTCAGCATCAGTAGCATCAGTATTAGCGACAGCTTCAGCAACAACAACCAGAGTCAGAATCTAAGAATAAGAAATTGCGCATGCAGCCGCAATAGTATTAGCCTGATAAGCCAACCTGAAAGCTAACCAACAACAACGACGACCAATATCATCAGCAACATAGTCCAAAAAGGCCAAGATCCTATTTATTATACTAAATTTATATTTTTTGTTTCTCTCTCTTCTGTAACTTTAGTAGTAACTGTTGTCGTGGATTTCTAAGCAACCAAGAAGCCAAGTCAAGATCAGATCAGACAGCAAGTCACATGCAAGCCATAATTTTACGGTCACACTCATGCACACTATCTCATTGATATTGTGACTGCGTGAAAAATTTCATGTCATTACGATATTATTACGAATACATTATAACTTGTTGAAGACAGACTAGTTCTATATTATTCTATCTAGATTCTTTTGCAAGTCAGCTTGCTTCATTATAATTATTAGAGGTAACAAGGTCTACTTCCATAAGGTCTATTTGACCATAAGGTTCAAATCTGCCACGGTCACCAGCATAAACCGGCTTACCACACTTGACATTATCAACAAGTGTTAGCTCACTCTTATTCACCAAAACAAATATCACCTCATCTGTTGTGCAAAATATTGCGCCAAGTGCTGCATTTTCCAATTAACAGTATTATATTATTACTAACGAAAAGAGGCGCCTAATGTTTGATCGAATATTGTTCCAAAGACATCAATTGTCACGTATATCATCATCTCGATATCCATGACGTATACAACAGTAACGAACATAGTAACAATTGTGACAGCAACACCGACCAGATAAAATTGGTCACTCGAACATTGACCAATTTTATTCAGTTTTTCCTTAACCTTGCCATACCACATCCCTACTATCATCGCGTGACTACAACCATATTCCACGACAATCCTCAATACATATTATTATTATTAAAGTAACAACCAATTGACAGTAGCTATACTAGTGTAGTCATACCAACCAACAAATTATGGCTTGCTCAGCTGTTACATTGTCAATAGCGACTATAATGTCAATCATCGCTATTGGTTGCCTTGTGATATCATTCACAACAGACAATTGGTACGAGTTTCGATTAGATCGTAACAAGACCCGAGCTCAAGTCACCGACAGTAATGGTGTAGTGAGGCCTGAATTCGAGACCGATTATAGGTATTTCAGTCGCGACGAAGGTCTATTTAGATTGTGTTTCGTCGACAAGAAACCCAAGAATCTTAGAACATATTTATCGCCCACTCAATCTGAATGTATCAACATCAACTATCACATTCCGGAAGACGAAGAATCAGATCAATTCAGTGACACCAGATGGGAAAGACTACACATAGCCCGTTCCGTTGTTGCCCTCTTTATTGTTGGCTTCTTCTTTTTGTTCCTATCGTTTTTCACAGGCCTTGCTGGTTGCTGGAAACGATCACACGCAAATTTGGTGGCCACCGGAATATTACAATTGATGGCAGCATCATTGGACACGGGCTCGATGGCACTATTCCATGCGTGCCTCTATTATGATCATCACAAACTCAAAGACAAAGACTCATACTCACAATGGCCCGAGGAGCTCAAGTATGCCACTGAAACATATTACGGTTGGTCGTATGTTGTCGGTTGGGTAGGGATAATTGAATGTTTAATAGCAGCCATCATGTTTATATCGGCCGCACGCTGTATCAGGAGTGAAAAGCGTACCGAACAAGCCAAGAACATGCAGTACCTCATGCCTGTTTATCCAGACAAGCGCAGTCCTTATGCCTACAATTACGCTTACCCCAACAATATGGGCTACAATTTTCCCCAGCATCATATGGCTAATCCCTACAACGCAATGCCAAGTCCCTATGCTTATTAATTGAATGCTCACACACTATCGCACACTCACAAACACACTAAACGATGATGCAATCGCGTATGTGAATATGTACGTGTTAAGATGCCCCACTATGACTTGTGTCAATTAACAACTCTAATTTTGATCTGGATATGTAAATAGATAAAACCCATTGCTACGTCCACCCACCCATATACAAGGATAGCATTGTTCGAGATAGGATACTAATGCAACCACTAATGCAACGTTTGGTGCCCGAACAACAGAAATTGTATCATTGGTCAAGAATGTAAAAACTTCAAGTGCCAGTAGAAAAGCGTGTTGATTCTCGTAAAGTGATGATCCCACGCAAATAACTTTAAATTTTTGGATGATATGATGCATTCTACAGCAACAAATCATTTATCTACGTTCTCAATTGAATGTTCTTCTCTTTGTGGAATGTCCCTCTACTACTTACTATCTTATGTGGAACTACTTGATCAACAAAAGAGTCAAAAAGACTGTCTTTCCGTGGAATAATTGAAGTACGCATGTCGTAAAACAAATCAATACAAAGGAAGATTTTCTAATGCGTTGTAGGGTTTGTTTTCTCCATAAAGAGGACAACTATTGATTTATTTTCATGCGATAACCATTGGAATAGTTTTTGTTTAAGGCTTCATAGGATTTCACACACACATTAGGTTTGAAGATATGTCGAATTCATCTATGTCGTTTTTGTTGCTTGTGCGTGTGCCCATCTGTGATTCGTGATGAGTCTAAATCAATATCACGATCATCTACGAGAGAAAATGTTCATCAATCGTTAAAATAATTCATGTTTCATGAGCGTCGTTTGGACGCATTCGCTGAAGCTGTTGCCTAGGCAAGCTGAATGAGACGATTTGACCAGCTAAATCGTACTGGTTTTGACACTCTTTTCAGAATTAACTTGAATGTTGCAGTTTGCAAAATTCCAACGTATGATGATAGAGATCATGAAGTCAAGAATGAAACAAGTGAGATGTTTTCGACGTTGTTAGAGCTGCTATAGCCTGCGGGCACGCAACAGCAGCTACAAGACCAAGAGCAATAGCAAAAGCGATTCTTCTTGAAGAGATCGTAAACAAACAGCTAACACCAATGCCTTACGAAGTCAAGTGTCTATCGGAGAGCAATGTGCAAACGCCGAGATTTGCATTCACGTTGTCGGCTCAATTTACTCTCACATTGATCATCGTCACCGTTTTTATCGTATGTCGATTGAAATTGTGTGCATAGCTCATCATTCTCTATTTGTTAAGTTGCCAAAGAAGCAAGAGAGAAAAGTATTCAATTCGTGCAAATACAAACGAAGCAATGCTTGTTCGATGAAGCATTATGAAGGAGAAAAAAAACTGATGAATGATCAAACTATTCCACTAGAGCATAATACACTTGTTGTTTGTGATGTTTACTTCTTTTTACAAAATAATGAGCTATGTCCAAGGTGCTTACATTATCATTATGGGCATTATGTTGAGTGCATTTCTAGCGAACGCAAATAACTATTACTCAAATGCCGATGGCTAGCTTACAATTTTACACTATTTAACTTATGGATACAATTTTGCAGATTTACACAGTTTCCTTGGTGGACTCTTTTGAGCAAGTTCTGATATGGCCTAGGGACTGACTTTCTTGGCTTAGGGACCGTCTTCATAATCAATCTGTTAGGATCATGACTAACGCTAGTCGTCATTTTGTTTTTCACATTGTTGAACCTAATTAAAGCAACGTGTCAGAACAAATATTACTTCAAGAAGAATCGAGCGCCTATTATGTTTCAGTGACGGCTCGATATTCAGGTTCCGGTGTGCGATCGGCCAGTGCAGCATTACGTTCCTCGTACGTGCTCGACGGTAAGTTCATGCGGCCATTCGGTTGAGCTTCAGACACACTATCTTGCTCATTGTGATTATGATTATTATATTGGGGAGCGTCTTGCTCGTTTGGCACTCCGGCAATTGAATAGGTGGCATCCGAATTGCGCTCATTTGTGTTATGTTGGTTTTCACCTTCGTTGTTGTTGTCATAACTCACTGTGTGGTCTGTTGGTTCTACAGCGTGCGCTTGATCAGCGTCGGCTGACGCTTGTTGGCAAGCTTCGAGTGTCGACGACGGTTCACAGTTTAGCACCAATGGTGCGCCTGGTGCGTCTCGAGTGGCCATCACTTTGACACCAAAATCGCGTTTCAATTTTTCGAGCGCTATATCGCGAGTTTATCATTGAAAATATCATGATAATGAGAATATTGTGAGTTAGTACTACTAATAGAGCGCTAAACTATAGATGCAAATGTGACACAAACTTACAGTGCTGAGTGAGCTCTTTTTCAGGAATCTCGACCATAATAGTGGCGGGCCACCCGTCTAAGCTGGTGATTCGATCCAAACGTGATGCCAACTCTTGCATGTTGGTTTGCTTAAAGCTAGACTCTTGATTGGGTTGTTCTTCTTGACTGTCTCTGGATTGAGTCGAACCCGAATTGGTTTGTTGCTCTTGATCGGCTGCTTCATAGGCTGCATTCGCTGCTGGGTTGGCTGCCTCACCACTTCGACTGTCGTCCTCACTTTGATGATCTATGTGATCTCGTTGAGGTTGGCTGTGTGAGTTAGTCGGCTCGTAATGATCCACACTGTATGATTCAGAATCAGCCGGGGACTCTGTGTCTCGTAATGTAGGCCACGCTGCTGCTGTGACGACACAAAAGCAGCACGCTGAGGCCACAAGCAGCATCACTAGCCACCTGTTGTTTGGTGTTTGCTTCAGTAGTCGATGCATTTCGATTGATGTTAGTATTGTTGCTTTCGAGGAGAGATTGTCTTGGTTCTTGAGATTGTCTCTTGTGAATTGCTTGTAATTTTTGTCCCGCTCAATATTTGTTTGTGTCGATTGAATCGCTATTGATCTGACGATGTTGTTATGAGTAGCCACTAATCTCATCTAAGCCTTGAAAAGCTCATTGATGTTTACATTTATACGTGATCAGAAAACTGGCCTTTCATGTGCGGGCACACACATTGTTGACCACATCCTTCCTGATTGGATAAGATGCTGCTGATGATGATGTTACTGGTGATGGTCAGCCAAGCTTAAGTCATTAGTGAGTGTACAATGATCGACAGTTTTTTGTTGTTGCTCTTTTGCTGTTGGGATGTGAAATTACCTTCAATGTATGACAATATTATTATCATCATTATTTCATATTGCGAATAGCGTACGTGCTTGAGAATATGATCAACAAATTTTTGTTCCTTGTACTCTTAAGAGAAGAAAGCAAGTAAGTAACTGACGGTGGGTAATTGAGCTATGATATCATATTCAATCTTTTACTGTTCAAGATAAATAATTGGATGGCTGAAAAAAATATGTTTCAAAAATGTGTAGACAATAGCATAAACACTTATTGAATTAACGAAGAGCGCTTGTGAGTGAAGCCACTATGCACAAAGGCGAAGGTACGTCCCAACAAACAGTTGATAACATTATACAACTGTCACACGTATTTTTTTCTCCAGACTTGTGACAAATATCGCTAACATTGACAATTAGAGAGATCACATAAAATGACGAAAATTAAGCTTGACAATCAAGGTCCATCGGAGCAATTAGGGTGGGCTCACACAAGACAATGCTAATTGTCACGTGAACTATTGATACTACTGTATTCAGTTGACACTTGTTGTTAACATTGCCATCGCTATCACCGGCAAGTAATATGTGTTGTTTCGGTCACCATGTCAATCCCATAAATCAGGTGCTAGCTCATTTCGATTAGTCTGATTCATATATTGAACACGACACATCATAACTGCTAACAGAAGCAATAACAGCGACACCAACAACGCGTGGAAGGACACGCACAAAATGAGCGACAGAAAACTCATCTTAGTTATTACCACAACTAACACGATGATAATGTGTTATAGACAACCTAACAGCAGGCGCTTAAGATACTATGATGATTTTAGAATAGGTCATACAGTACGTATGACAACAAATTATTATCATTATTATTGCCATTGCTATGGTATGATCGCACGTGACCCTCAAATATTTATATGAGTGTGTTGTTAAACGGTTAATGTCACCGTTGATCGTCGTCGCTGTAGCCATAACTGCTTGTTTATGTTTGTGTGTCTGTGAGACATTTTTTCCAGTCGGCTAAGAATGTGTGCCCGCTTAAGAGCAGTGTCGGTGTAGCCAACGATGATGTGGTCAAGTGCACTGATTGGATTGAGCTGGTTTGTTGTCAGACAGTGCATAAAGGGACGCTAAGTCAACGTATGAGAAGAAAAAAGCGAGAACGAGATTATTTTACAGTCAATTGACCAATGCTCAGGCAATGCGAGTGCTTGCATTCGGAAACACGCATATTAACATTGACTATTGATGATAAGAACGGCGTTATTAAGTCATTTGCAGCCACCCAGTCGTCAACCTTTACTTATATTTGCTGAGATGTATGAGTCGCGAGATGCATGAAATGCAGAGGTCACAAGCACACACAAGCACACACAAGCACACACACGCACACATATGCAGTCTGCTCAATCTCAATCCATACATCTGATACGTCCTCTTTTTTTATCAATTCGCTTAATGAATCTATGAATGATGCGAACATTGATCGCATCATTTACGAATTCATTGACGAATAGCTGCGATCGTGTGTGCTGTAATCGTCACCATCTACGATTGTTTTGAGCCTCTATATTATCTCAGCATTATGAATTCTGAAAAAGTTAACTGATTCAAAACATCGACTGGTAGTGCGAAAACACTACCGTATTGAACGGGTTGAAAAACTTTCGCTAATTGAAACAAACAGTTGTTAGCTCTAAATTATAGTCTTTTATTTGTCAGTTTCCTGGGACTCTTGATGATTGAGATGATTGATTGTACTCAATACGCCAATGCAATGGCTCACGCCTTCGATCGGATTACATGAGCTCTCGGTTCTATTTCTGTTTATATTCAGCCTCATCAATTGGGTGAGGTCTACACTTAGTTTCTATCATGTTGCGGAACTTTTTCATTATTGGAGACTCCGACAAACATTCCTGCTCTTGTAATGGTAGGTCGCGCTGACCAAAAACCTTTTTCCAAATATGAGCGTCTTCGGCTCGTTTCAGAGCCGATTTCCTTCTGCCGAATATAGTACTCAAACAAAGCGCCAAACGTTCATGAACAACACATACTGGTGAATCGAAGGCTGCAGTTAATTGTTCAACAGCTTCACTCTCGATGATTACGTCCAGTTGCAACTCATTCCCATATGAGGCTAATAAATTTAGCAACGCAATTGCAGCCTTTATGGTTTCTTCGTCGCCGTGAGTAACCAAATTGATCAGTCTGACATCGAGTTCTTCTATCAAAATTTCATCGATTGTGCTCTTGATCACTAACTGAGATCCAATGGTATTCGAAGATTTTAATTCACGCAATATTTGATTGATCTCATTTGCTGCACATTTTACGAGCTCCAAATTATTGTTTTTCAAGTTGGCGACCACTTCCGATATGTACTTTGTTTTCCATGTGCACGCGTCGTGTGTGATCATTATCACGAGCGTGAGGCACAGTACAAGACTATATCTTAGTGCCATGTTATCGTTCCCTCAAACCTTAATTTCAACAATTTTTAGGTATGTCGATACCTTTAGTATTCACTTTTTTAAGACTTGTTTGATAAATATTTTGCTCAAATTCATGAAATTAATGCAAGCTTATGATCGAAGCCTCATTTGCCTCATGAAAAAACTGCTCAGTGTATTTGGTTATAACTAATGAAGAGCAACAGTTTGTTGAAACATGTCTATAAATAAATTCAATGCCTAGATTAAATTCAATGCATCTGTCTCCTCATTCCCTCCTTGACAAACTCTTTGTTCTCATTGTGACTCTAGACATCAATATACACACGCAGTCAAAATTATACAGAACGTCAGCTCAAGCGCCTAGTAACACATGCACGTTGTATGCTAAGAAAAATGTTCATAAAATCTAAACTACTCACTTTTTTACTACAATTTTTGGGCACTCAACTTTATTCGAATTCTACTATTTTTACTGAATATTAGAGCATTCTGGGTTAAATATTCTTTTAGTTTCGGGGATTTTATTTTGACAAAGCACACAGAGCGCGCGCACGTACATACTGTTGCGAGTTTGTCGCTCGCTCACACACAGATCTCTGTGCTGTGTGTTAGGGCGCCGCGCTGTCTGTGAGCTGTCAATTGACCTGCTCTCAAACTGTCAATATATGATCTGATTGCTCTGCAGGTGATATTGATTGGCAGGTAATGATCAACAGCTGATCTTTTTGGGGGGTTCACTTTTCTCATTTCTTTTATTCTTGTTTCAACTTTCTCATCTCTTAAAACCGCAACCATGGAGTCTCGATCGAACAAGTCACCAGACATCAGACAGCGCGGCGCCCTAACACACAGCACAGAGATCTGTGTGTGAGCGAG
>JAIFTH010000991.1:0-12168 GCA_019968535.1 Fragariocoptes setiger | reverse complement strand
GACGAATCGAATCAACCCGGAAACTATTCATTCAAATTTTGCCGGTTGCAAGAGCAGACACCAAGAGCAACAACAATTGTTGCATGATTTATTTGGATATAGATTTAATTTCTGTAATACCGTTTTAAAATAATAAACTCTATCAACAACATAACGTGCAATTGTCATACGATCGATAATTGTTCGTCGGCGCGCGATCATGATCCGTGAATGTCGTAGCCTCGGCCTAGACTTGTCTCTTTATGAGTCGTTAGTCTATCGTTTATCATCATCGTCATCATTATTATAATCATAAGATGATTGCTGTCGTTCAGTGCATTGCCGTTAGTTTCATTAGCTGTCGTTGATGTTGAGTGAATCCAAGCCGAAAACCGGATCCAACATGTTATATGATCGATTGCAAGCATAACTGTGTAGGATTGGCGCAGCAGATGTGGAACTCTCCTCTCCTCTTTTGATTGATTTTCGCTTCTCAATTGATTGCACTCTTTGATTGATTCAAGTCTACACACACCCGCACAAACATAGCTATGCTTTGTGCCATAAATTCGTATGACTGAAACACGAACGTTGTGTCACACGGCTATTGCCTGCAATTAGCAGCGTTCAATGGCTTCTAGCTCTAGCTGTGGCTTTAGTGATTGTGACTGTGAACACAGCCTTGCCAAAAGATTTCTCTGTGAGATGGTCGATTCAGCTATGCAGTGCTTCCAGTAGCAGCAACAGCAGCATCGGCAGCGTTGTGTGCTGCCTTGTGTGTGAGAATTTTATTGTTTTTTATGATTTTTTTCTTATTTTTTATTGTTGTCTGATTAGTAGTGAAGGGCAGGGCTCAAGTTTTTACGATGCAACGTACTGTACCAAGCCATCGAATGAGTCGCGCAAGTCGATCAATGTAGCACTGAATGTATGTTGTTGAATGTCACTCTGACCTCGTGACGCTGAAGCTGGCAAGCAATCTCTATTAGCGTTTATTACCACTGTATCAAAGGTGAGCCACTTATTCGAAGGCGACGAATAAAAGAGAAGTTCCAATTCAAGCTCCTTGAAACAGAAGGCCGAGTGGATAAGTTTCAAATAAATCAAGAGCGATTGGAATATGTTAGATGAACAATAATTTTAATTAAGAAAGATAATTTTGCATGTAAGTCAATTATTAGCCTATTAGAGATCTCCTATGATCGGGAAAGCTTCGATTGTGCTAAGTGTTGTTGACAGATGATCGAATTGTTTTCTCTCGACAGATCAACACACATTGATCAACAAGTAACGAGCAGTTCATTGGGCAAGAGACATTCTTACAATAAAGTCGTTCGGTTATTTGTTCGATTCGACGCACCCAAACATAAACATAGACACAGACACAGACACAAGTCAAGGCTCAAGTGATTCAAGTCATAAGTTGTGTGTCGTGTGAGTGCACACGACAGAAAGACGAGCAACAACAACAACAATACCAACGGATAATCAAATTGATTACGTTCATCAATCGATATATTAATCAATAGAGCGCAAGATTTATCCTTGCGCGATCTTGTACAAGTTGCGACGTTGGTTTTTTCTCCACACTCTGCTCGATCGAATATAGTGGGCTTTTTTTATTTTTATTCCATCTATGTAGCTTTTATCGTTGTATCAATCACACCTCGAGCTTGAAGATTGCAACTGAAGTTTGAGTCGAAAAGTGCTCAAGCTGGCCAAAATGTCAAACAACAATACAATCATCAACTGATGATCAATTGATCGATTGATATGATAATTGATAAGATTTAATGGTTGATGATTTGCACGAGGTCGCCACACAAACGCACGCACTGAGTATGTTGTCGAACAAAAGTATAGATATCGTCGCCTCAAGTTTCTTTCTCTTTTTCTTCTCATCGTTCATGTGCTCTCGTTTTGTTGTCGCCGTCGTCGTTACAAACTTTGAGCTGCTCTTGATCTATTACTCGATTGCTTGAGAAATACAAGCAACGACAACAATTAAAAGAAAAGATGGCGATCGGTATCTAACACAATGCGATCAATTGTTTATATATATATCCATCGATGAGAAAGATGGTAATGTTATTTCAAGATTGTTAACCAGCTTGGTGCTTACTTGGTGTTCTCTCTTCCCTTGCTACAGTGCCACAGTGCTATAGTTTGCCAATCAATCGAGAAAGCTATGGAGCAACTGCTCGTTGATAAATCGATGTGATGATAAATTGAGTCCGTCAGTCAGATCAATCAACGGCAAAAAGTACTCAAGTGTGATTGATTACTTAATTATCATAATATTATCTCGGCGTCATGACGATAGTCGGACTCAGAGTATGGTGTGGTAAGCAAAGCAGACATGTGAATCAGCGTCGCTCGCTGATTCGTCAGTGGTTGGCCAACAGCATAGACCGTGCTATTGTTGCACAGATAACGTGCGCCTGTTTGTGATGATCGCAAGCTTGACAACATAATGATCGCTGTACGGCTTATTGTGTGTGTGTGTGTGTGTTCAATTTCAATAAAATGGCCACTCTGTATATCAGTAACAGCAAGCAAGCGTGTGTTGTTGCATGTCGTTGCTTGCCACTTGTCACATGCTTGACACACATATAAACATGAACATATAAAGTCTCAATTGACAAATGTCACTTAAGCTCATTGCAACTTAGCAGCTGACCAGTGAGTTACAACAGCTTCACTAATGCTTCAATAACGAATTTCTCGTCAACATCCTCGTTGGTCAACAGTCCGTATTAATAATGGCGCACGCGTTCGATACATTGTCGGCTTCGTCACTCGATTCGGGTGTCGAAATGTCGCCGAACCAAATTGGTAGCAACAACAAGCAACAGCAGCAGCAGCAGCATCGCAACAACAATCCACAACCATTGCAATCGATGAGCAAGGAACAGACGTTGTGCATGCGCAAAAAGCATGTTGGGTAAGCTCAATGGGCCATTGATTGGATTGATTCAACTGAAGAAGGCGCTCTCTAACCTTCGTGCTTTCCAATTATTCAAATCATCAATTTGCTATGCGCTTTTCAACAGTCCGTCGGTGACGCTTTTCTTCAAAAATGATCCAATCAAAATGGTCCAGGGTGTGGGTCAGTACTTGTACGACGAGCAGGGTCAACAGTATCTAGATTGTATCAACAATGTGGCCCACGTTGGACACGGCAACAAACACGTGCAAGCGACTGTGTCGCGTCAATTGGCACTGCTCAACACTAATTCACGCTTCTTGCATGACAATTTGGCGTTGTACGCGCAACGCATCACCAGCTATTTCCCAGCCCAATTGAGCGTATGCTATCTCGTTAATTCAGGGTACGTTCTTCATTCGATTAGATTACTCGGTTACCGGACCGAGCCGGATGATTCTCAATCGATGAATTGAGAGCCTCTCAGGCTCATCGTTGAATTGAAGCATTAATCATCACACATGATAATTTTGATCACTGATAGATCGGAAGCGAACGACTTGGCCATGCGATTGGCGCGCGCACACACTGGTCACAAAGATATTATTTGCTTGGAGGGCGCTTACCACGGCAACATCACATCGACAATGTCAATCAGTCCGTACAAAAACGATCATCTCATCAATTACAAACCGAAAAAATCTGTGCACGTTGTAAGTCTTTCTCTTCTTTTGTTGCCAGCTCCTGCTGTCTGATTCTTCTCATGAATATTAGCATCAATTTTTTTTAATCGATAAACTCATCATTCTGATAAACTCATTCAACAATAGGCCCCGCTGCCGTGCTCTTATCGTGGCAAATTCAATCGTGACGAGTTCAACGACGACGAAATTGGCCGCTTGTACGCCAAATCGGTAGACAACATCATCGACGAGGCACATTCCAACGGGCGCAATGTAAATACTCGCCTCAACTCTTTCTTCCCCCTTGTCCATTGACTAACTAAAACGATTAGCATCAACATAAACATTTTCCGTTTCTTCTCCTCTCAACACCCCACACAATTGTGTAATCGACAGATTGCGGCAATGTTCATCGAATCAATGGTGTCGTGCGGCGGCCAAACGCCGTTGCCAAACAACTATCTGCGCTCAGTGTCAAGGTAATTTTCAACAACTCAAGGTAATTTTTACAACGATCACATTGTATCACAATAGTATCACTAATTCCCTGATAAACCTGTGGGTGTGTGATCTATTCGAGCAGATATTTAAAAGACAATGGCATTTTGATGGTGTGCGACGAAGTGCAAACTGGTTTCGGTCGCACGGGCAAAAAAATGTGGGCATTCCAATTAGACGGCGACGATATTGTGCCCGACATTGTGACCATTGGTGAGTTATTGAGCAGCTACTGAAAGACAATATGATTATCATTTAATGAGCTTGTGACCGACAAACGACAGAATGAAAGAATGATCGAACTAACAATCATCATCGATTGATTGATTGATTATTTTGTTGTTGTTATTATGATTTGGTGTCTATGATGTGATCTATTGATTACATCCTAGGCAAACCAATGGGCAACGGATTCCCAGTGTCGGCCGTCATTACGACCGCCGACATAGCCGACAGTTTTCATCGAATCGGCACCGAGTACTTCAACACGTACGGCGGCAATGCGGCCAGTTGTGCCGCTGCCATGGCCGTCCTTGACGAGCTCGAGAATCGTCAATTGCAACGCAATGCCGACTTGGTGGGCACGCACATGCTGGCCCAATTGCAACGCATCAAATCAACATCGCTCATCATTGGCGACGTGCGTGGCATAGGCTTCTTCATTGGCATCGACATTGTGGAAAACAATCATTGTGAGAGCAAAACGCCGGCGCCCGAGCTCGCCACGATGCTAGTATACCGCTTCCGTGACGAGCACATTCTCATGAGCACCGAGGGCAAATTTGGCAACGTGCTCAAATTTAAGCCACCCATGACGTTCAACATGGACGACGCGGCACGATTCTTGGACGTGTTCGTCAAGGCACTCACCGACATTGAGTTGTCGCTTACACACACGTCGTCGTCATCATCGTCGTCATCATCATCAGCATCATCTGTGTCGTCGTACTCGTGGGCCGAGAGCAGTGTTGAATTATAACTCTGTGTGTATGTTTATATAACGACTAAAGTATATCGTGTCGAGTTAGGAGTGAGCATCATCGATCGAAGCTGCAATCAATTGCAATCGATCGATCGATCGATGATGAGTGTCCATTTTCACTCTAGAGAATCTCAACTCATACCTACTCTATTCATACCTGTGAAAGTGTTGATTGGTTAATTAGACATGATCGATCGATTTGAATTATGTTGCCAATACCACTGCCGCTGCTAGTGATGCGCGTTATAGCGTGCTTGTGTGTCAATTAAATATAAAATCAACATGTTTATGATATGCAAGATTGATAACGATAATGATGATGATGATGATGATGAACTATAACTAACCTTACTCGTGTTTTGTTACATATTAACTCAACGAACCACCCAAAAACAGTTCAATATCAAATCAAGCAGTAATAGCTCAACTAACGAGAAAGAAACAAAAGAATAATTGCAACATCAAGTCAATAATAGTTTTGATTAGTTTTTCAATAGAAGCTCACCGACATATTCAAATTCAAGGTTCTGCGTGTGTGTTCGTGTGTTGATAGAATTGTTTAAAATAATCGTTATTTATATTCATGATTGCTATACTGCTTCGAAGCTGTGTGTTTAGACATCAGCTATGTTGATGAGTCAGGAAACATTATTTTCCTTGTTTTCAACCGCATCAGCTAATTAAACATTGTCACCTGTTGAGCGAGTAAGCTAGCAACAATCTAACGAGCTCGTGAGTTATCAACAAGCTTGTGGGCTTTAAAAAAATGGTCAAAAATTCATCAAGTTTTTCAGAGAGAAAACAGTTAATTTCAAAGTTGGGCTAAATTTACAACATATTCAAATTTGCAGTATTCATTTAGAGAAGTCTTTGAGAGAAAATTATTTCTAAATTGATGATTAAGAATCGAACTTTTACTCGATTGTGCTTATAATTATCGTTATTGGAGAACAAGTGAGGTGAGTTCAAACAGCAGCTACACAAATTCATACCAGACTTTGTTAGGGGAGAAAAGATAACGCACTAGGTGTACAACGACGAAAACGTAACGGTCTATTGATTGTAGCACACACACACACACACACACACACACACATCACACCACTTTACACCTTAGAAATTGACAGCCCAAAGATAATCTCAAAAATAATCTCGATCATAGATTTGCATTCTTGGAGTTCGTCAATCTAACCCGATAGTAGTTGCAATAGCGATAGATGTTTTTGATAGAATCGTTTGCATAGAATCTACTGCATTCAACAACTACACAAGTTCGAATGCAACAAGTAGTTGATAGAAAAGTTGGCACAATTCATGAAATACACTTCATCACAGATACTCATTGTATATTTTCATTCAAAAGTGACAGCATTCGGCCTTTATACAGGTGTTGCCTGTGACAAGAAAGCACGACTACAGTGAGAGATGCGTACGAAAGCTTTGCAAGTTATTTTATAGTTTGATCGAGTGCATGAATAAAATGAATTGTTCACTCATTGTAGGTCCTGTGAACAGAGGTTCTTCTTCTTCTTCTTCTTCTTGTTCTTCTTAATCAATCTATCTACCAGAAATCTATGTCCACCGATCAACTACAGAACCATCTCGTTGATACAAATGATGATGCACGGTAATCATACGAAGCACATCGAGCAATCAACGCAAGTGCAAATAACGCAATAGCCAAATCAAACTCATACTCAATCTAAAAAAGTTCCTGATATCGAGCGTGTGTTTAGAAGAAAATTTTTGCAAGCTTAAATGGTTAAACTTTTGAGAAAAATGCATGAGCAAAAAAGACGAGCAAAGGTCCCGTGGCCTCATACGTTTATCTTTGTCAGCATACTTGGAATATATAATAACAAATCATGCACACAGTCATCAGAATAATGTGATTGTTTGTAATTTATAGCAAAAATAAACAATGGCATTGAACAAATCAACAACAACGACGACGACGAAAACGACGATAGTACCTGGCAAGAGCAACAGCAGCAGCAGCAGCAGCAGCAGCAGCAAGAGGAGCTCAAAAATGTTGTCGTTATTATTCATCATGTGCATAGTACAACTGTTGTTGCTGATTACACTTGATATTCATAGTGCAATATTTGTGCTGGCTCGCTCAATCCGATCTCAACGCCAATGTAGCGTGCAACGAACAACAGCACCAACGAGTGCATCATCACACGAGCATCAGTCAACGAATGTTATGAACGAAGATAAAAATAAAATTAGTCAACTCCGATCGTCTAGTCAACAATCTCAGTCTCAGTCCCAATCTCAACCTCAATCTCAAGCACAACACTCTGAAGGCGATACAAACAGCGGCAAAGATTTACTGGATGCAGCTTCGAACAACGGCGTCAATTATGACGATGTCGATGATCTAATGGCATCAATGACATGGCAAGCAAGGCCAACGCCAGATCAGCCACGAGCCCAGCAGCACGCACGAGCATCAAATAATGGCCCACGTGTGATTGTGTTGCCTCCAATCAGTATCGATGCAGTCAACAAGCTAACGACTGGCGCCAATGGCAACAACAATTTAGGCGTACGAACGTTGATCGTTGGCATGTCGCCATCAAGATCGCCGACAGCAACAGCAGCAACGAGTAAAGCTAGAACAAAACGGCGCGAATCGTGGCTCAATTCTCGCGTGTTCCGCTCGTTGCGACGTATCAACGTGCGAGTGAAGCGCCAAAGCGGCGATTGGCATAATTCGGTTCCGGCAATGCCAGCTGAACCAGCACTGAATAGTGCGCCTAATAACGATCCACTCAACGTGAATCAAATCGACCCAACAGCCAACGCATTGTTGTTACAGCAGCAACAACAACAAAATCTTATGAATAATTTCTTTCCCACGACAACGGCAACAACAGCTCGACAGCGCTTAAATCTACAGCTCATGTCCGCACTTGGGACCGGCATGCAACAGTTTCTGCAGGCGCTCGACGTGCCCAATTTGTTGCAACAATTGCTCCAATCGATCGTGGGCATGTCGGTTCGAATGATAGCGCGTTGGCGCGATCGAGCCCAAGCCGAGTTGCCGCAAAACATGGCCAACGTGGGCCAGTTGCTCGTGAACGTCGTGTCGACTCTTACGGCGCCTCCGTTGGCGGTGCTCAGTGCCGACGGTGCGCCGCCGCGACTCATACAAGCGTCAATAGTAGTACCGAATCAGCAACTGGCAACTCCAGCAACAACCGTGACAAATGCAGCAGCCAATAGCAACATTGTGCAGCAACAACAACCAGCTTCAATTACAAGAACAAGTGCTAATGCAACAGCGATACATATAAACACAATTGCCAACGGTTTGCCAACGCCAAACCACACGCCAGTTGATGCACCAGAGGAGACAATGACCAATGCACAAATCAATCGCAAATTATTGAAAGATTTCATTCAAGTGCTGGGCAATTTTTCGCGCTTATTGTCATCGAGCTCGTCACTTGATACTTTAGCACTCACTCAAAGCAACAGCAACGGCAACGGCATCAACAGCAATAGCAATATCAGCACAATTAGTGCCAATACAAGTACTGCCAATGTTTCGATCGATTCAAATAAAACAGAGAATCGCCAAAAGCGATCATTGGCGTCACAAGAATTCCAATTCGTGAGGTCGACGCCATCGTCAGCGGTTGCTTACAATGTCAATGACATTGTTAGTAAAGAGAAAGCGACATTGAGACGCTCGAAACGAAGCCTGGGCAGTGCACTGATGTTCGGCCCGTTCAGTCGTTTCTACATGACAATGTTGGCCCATCGCATGTTACGCATGCAATCGAACGTGGTGACGCAAGCGATCTTGGCCGAATTGGTGCGCCGTTATTTAGTGCCGAGCGTCAGTTCGGCGCTCAGTCCGATGGCGAGCTCGTTGTTGCAATCGGTATTGCATCAGTTTAAGGCACAGCTGACACAGGCCGGCATTCATGTGGCAAGTCCTAGCCCAAGCATTAGCACGAGCACTGGCACAAATTTGGGGCCAAATTTAGCGCCGATCACTGGTGACAGAGTGACGCCCATTCTTTCAGCGACACAACAGCCGACGGTGTTCGGTGAATCGTCGTCCTCATTGTCGGCATTGAGAAAGGTTGTGAGGCCCGAGGTGCCATTGGGAGAAAAAGACGGGCACGACTATGAAGACGAGCACGATTGCGTCACCAATACTGGCATTGCAGTGAATTCAATTGAGCCTCAGCAGGCCGTTGATCAAGAATCGATGGAGAAACAGAAACGACAGAATCTCGTCACTTTGAATCCGACCAGTTTGTCATTCCAATGGCCCCATTCGCACACCAAAGTGTCGGTGCCAACGCTGGCCGCGTGGCCGGCCAGCGTGCAAGCGCTGCTGCACGAAATGGCACGCCACGCGCTGTCGCGAGTTCCTCTCACGGACCAATCTCAATCAATTAATCATCTGCACTCAATGATGCCAGGCAACGCAAATGCCAAGTTCGGCGATGGCACGCAGACGAACCAATTGGCGGCCTTATTAGGACCCACTTTGCTCGGTCTGGCCGCGAGCTCGAGCTCAATGCTGTCAGGTCCACCCAGTGGCAGTCATGACCATCGATACTTGGCTGGCAAGCTCAATCAGAACAAACAGCACTTACAACATTCGATTGCGAATTCAATGTCGCCCGAAGGATCGCCAACAATCGTTGATCCGTTGGTACAAGTGCTAATCAACGAGGGCCGCAAGCATGCCAGCACAAGCATGTCAACGTCGAACAATCATTTGCATCGCGGAAATGAGCCAACATTTAAATACGACCAATCTAAAGATCTCGACATGTTACTCAAAACAATGAAACCTGAACAACTGTTGACTGCATTGCATTCGCTGTCTGGGCCAAATAAACAGGAAATAATGAACAACAATCGTGAGCGACCATCTCAACAAAAGCAACAAGAACAACGAGAGCAACCACATAGATTTCATCAGCAACAATTTAGCAGCAACACAGACAACAACAATAACATCTCGAATATCAATTTCATCTCTGATGAGCTGATAATGCCGATGATGCAATTGTTCAAGAATATAACACAGCTTAATCAGGAGCTATTGAAAGCCACGACTAATTCTAAGCTTGAGCACAACATAACAAGCCACGAGGAGTCAGCACAGAGCGTCAACACTAACCACCAACTGCAATCATTGATGAAGAACAGTTTGACATTCGACACGTCGACTAGACAACAGCCAAACGCAATAGACTTGCACGACGACCATGGCGACGACAATAAGGTGATCATTTCACCCGATCAAGCGTCCGCATTAATAAATCAGTTTCTTTTGAATGGTCATTCTTCCGCAATCAACAATCATTCAACATCGATCGAACAACATGGAGTTCGTCAAACAGAGTCGCTCACGAGGCCAACACAGAGCCCACACCCGATGCATGCCAATCGAATGCAGTTTAGGAACGCTTATTCGAATCAAGCACCTCACATTCAAACTATGCAGCAATTGCAAAGCGCACCTAATTACGATTACAATTACGCAAGTGCTCGTGTTCGTGATCACGAACCAAATCGTAATGAACCAATCACACAACAATCTGCTTACACTGAAGAAGCCGGTGCGGAGCTTGAAAGCAGTAGCGCGCAAGTGGAGCCGCCGATGCCGGTGTACTCGACAGAGCAAGTGAATCAAGCGACCACACCCGCTTATTTGGCTAATTCGGTATACGTCAACGATGACACTGACACTTTCGTCAACACCAACGCTGGCTATCGAGACCGATCGACCTATCAAGAGGCCAAGCGATCAGCGATTGACGAGCTACAGCCGCCGACTGTTACTGTGCACGAGCCGACGCGAATGCCCGACGAGGACCGCTCGATCGAACGGCAATCGGCCTACAAGCAGCCGCATTGGACACATCGCGGCCGGAATGTCTCATTACCGTTGCTCAATCAATTGCACAATCCACAACTGATTAGTGTGGCCAAGCAGCAACCAGAGTGGCGTGCAAGTGCACAGCATTCAGGCACACAATTACACGACAGCAAGCTGCCCATGTCGGTGGTCAATATGATTATGCAACAGCAACAGCAACAGCAGCAACAACAACAACAAGCACCTCCAAGCACATTTAGCAGAGAAATCGTGCTACCCATCACAACTGACCAACACAGCACCAATCTGAAACAACAAACTATGAATCGAAGCGCACCGAGCAACTCAGGTAGAGACGACGACGGCAACGATAATACGATTGTCAGTGAATTCGAAATATTTATGATTCGTAACTCTACTGTGTCAGACGATAACGCGAATAATGTGCCAGTCAAACGTCCGGATGATGCAAACTCAACTGTTGTTAACTCGAAAAGTTTAGAGCGCGAGAATCTGGCTCAAGCCAATAGCAATTCATCCGGGCTATTATTGGGCACTCAAGACGCTCTTTCAGGACCCAATGCAGGTGCGATTAAGCAAGAATCTCATGCGGCTACACACAAGCACAGCAGCAATAATACCAATGTTAATCTCACTAATGCACTAGGAGACGAAGGTTTCAAGGAGCTAGCAATGTCGAAGCAAGAGCTAGAGTACAACAATCACCGATCATCCGTGTTGCCACTTGTTATTGATGAGAAAGAGCATTCAGATCGATGGAATAGCATACTGAACCACATGAATCAATCATACCACACGGTCAACAATTCACATCACATTGTCATATCCTAACATGTTCATGCAATAAATAAATAATACGCCATGACAATATGTTATTACCCAATTGGTAGAAAGCATTTCATCATTTTGATTATATTATCGCCCTTGCACAAGGCTCTTGGTGAAAGTTGCGTATAGCTGTCGCAGATCATCTGCGCAAAGGGAAAGAAGACTTCGAATTAATCCTTGCCGTCTTTTATCCACTATGAAAGTATTACCAAATTAAGAGTCTGCATGATTTTTATTATCTTTATATCTTTCTCCTTTCAAGAGGTTGTTCTACATTTTACATTTGGTTTTACATTTTAGTCAGGATGATGGGGAGGCTTTAACCCCCGCGGAGTGTCCGCACCTCTACTAACCTGGGGCTAGCAGAGGCTTCTCCCTAAAGAGATCGCAAGCG
>JAIFTH010000990.1:0-12199 GCA_019968535.1 Fragariocoptes setiger | reverse complement strand
GTGTGCGGCTGTGCTGTGCGCAGCTTTGAACAGTCTCCACTTTATCTTTTCACACGCTGTATTTCAATGTGCTCCAGATTCTGAAGGTAAATTCACGCTCTAGGTTCAAACAGGAAGCACAGCGAGTGAGATCTCGATCTTGACTCTCGACGTCACTATCGTCCCTGTCATGTCCATAGTTGTAACCGCTTGTAAAGGAGACCGAGCCACCAGGCGATGGCGATGGCGGTGGCGCGGTATGTATCGGTCTATCAGGTACATTTTTGTGTGTTTGTGAATAACTTGCGCGAAACTAGATTGTTCTCTATCCCTAGCTCGGTCATTCTGGATTTTCTGCAGCATTACACCACTACTACTTCTGCTGCATCAATCATACAGTTCGCGCTTACTCGTTGTTGGGCAGCGCCTGATGATCGAACACTTTCTTGCAAATTGCGATACTTTTTCAAAGCACATTTGTAAGTTCTCACTAATCAGTCAGGACGTCTTGCAAATATCTCGCCATATCCGCCAGCCGAAGACTCAATAAGTGTGAAACTATATCTTCGTTGGCTTCGACCTCGATCTCTATCTGTTGGATCAGGCCGACCGCAAACAGTGCGAGTGCATCGCCTATTATAGCCGCGGCCATCTAGAGAGTCAGTTGACGTCATTACAGACATTCTATTTCGCGATGATATTATATGGTCAAGATTCCTGATTGACATCTGAGATTCAGGTTTCAAAATTGACGGGTGTCTGATGTCGAGCAGCCTTCGCTTTGGATACATTCAAGCATTCCAGTCCATGAGAATGGCACGCTCTCACTGGCTGATTTGAGCAGAAAGACTACTGGTGGAATGTCGATGCCGCTGCCAGAGGAATTTTGCAGACATCGATAGTGAGAGCCCTGCAAACATGGATCGTGGTTATTTTAGACTAGTCTCAATCGATTATCTACCAAGTATCAGACGCTGGCTCTCTGTCTGTCTGTGTAACTCTCTCTTTCTCTCTTCAGTAAAGTTGAAGTTGAATTCGCAGCTGAAGCTGGTGGCATTGTTTCTCATCGCGCCCGCAGCTTCGGTGAAAAATCGTAGAATGGAAAATTACCAGGCAATGTCTGAGGCCTGAACAAGTGCATGAGCTGTTTCAGACTTTTGTTTTCTAGACTCACTAGCTTTGGATAAATTCAAGCATTCTGATCTGTGAGAATAGCACGCTCTCACCGGCTGATTGAGCAGAAAGACTACTGGTGGAATGTCGATGCCGCTGCCGGAGGAATTTTGCAGACATCGATAGTGAGAGCCCTGCAAACATGGATCGTGGTTATTTTAAACTAGTCTCAATCAATTATCTACCAAGTACCAGAAGCTGGCTATGCTCTCTCTCTCTCTCTCTCTCCAGTGAAGTTGAAGTTACCAGACAATGCCTGAGGCTCGAAGAAGCGCATGAGCTGTTTCAGACACTTGTTGTCTGGACTCACTCTATTTGAAGTTTAACTTCATCAGTTGAAATTGATATCGAACTAGCGCTTAGAGTTTTAAAAGATCAATGCAAAAAATACGGCCAACACTTCATAAAGAGACCATATAAAAAGGGACCACACGAGCATCGAGTCACAGTCACTTGGAATCATTGAAATTAACTAAAGTCAATATCAATCAAATAGTCATCCAGGCCAATCGCGATCGATCCAAACGAACAAAATGTCGCCTCTTAAGATGGCCATCGCATCTCTTGTAGTGGGTCTCATCGGATTGACAGCGTCAGCAATGGAGAATCTGGGATCGTCCTCTCGACCGTCTGGATTGCCCCCTCTACCTCCACCAAAGCCAAAGTCAGAAGGTCTTGTAATGGCGGATGTAGAAAAAGCTTTGGGCGATTCACAAACTAAAATATATAAAAGACGCTTGAGGGAGCTCGATATGTACAAATACGGTTATGAACATTTTACAATAAACGGGGAGAAGAGCTCGCAGTCGTTACCTGATAAAAAAAAATTGATACGAGAAATAGCAAAAGCAGAGAAGATAGCATGGGAAAGAAAAAGACGAGAGGATAAGGATAGATCACGACGGGAAAAATGGATACAAGCGGAACTAATTACACCACAGGCAGAACCACAACCGGCACAAGCGGCACGAGAGGACCAAGAGGACCAATGGGCAGAATTGACACGAGAAGCACAATCGTCAGAATTGGCAAAAGTGGCACTAGCTATGGTACAGGCAAAACCAACAAGCTAGAGTATCACCGGAAATAGTTCACCAAAATTATGTTGAACATGGAGGAAGGAACAACGATATCATCGCAACCGATATGGCCTGGTGGCACTAGCGGCGTCACAAGCGGTTACAAAAAGTCGTGACCATAATTACAATAATACACTCCCGGCCACGTTAAAATGCACAGCCAATATCTTTGATTCCACTTGAGTTATCTTTTTCTAACTTCACACACTGTTTTCTTGTCAGATATATAGCAAATATGCTGAGTTTAGAGCAAGTGCGACATTTCATTGTTGCAAAACATTCATTAAACACAATGAATCTGGAGCATAAACGATCAAATTAATTTGCACACTGATTTTTATTCATCTCACTTGATAGAAAACTAGAATAGTATATATTTCTTCACTAGTAATCAATCTTGGCGCCCTTCTTGTCGATAACATCGAGTAGTCTCGATGGAATCGAAGCATATAATGCCTTTAAGCACTCACGACGCTCAGTGTTGATTGTTTCAACAGCTTTTTGAATTGAAATCCAAAGTTCTTGCTTGTTTGCGTACTGACGCCGATCATAGACAATGCTTGAGATGAGAGACCACACATTCTCAATTATATTTAAGTGTACGACCATGGACAAGACAAGGGCCATAATGAGGGCATCTCTTGTGCTGTCCGTTCAGAAAAATCTGGTGCTGACAAACAGTGTGGTGGCCAACATAGTGTTTGTTCGATGGGAGGAAATTGTGTTGAACAGAAATCAATTTAATTATCAATAAACTACGTATCAGCGCTGAAACAATTTCCAGTCCACGAGTTTTATTCGTATTTTCATACCAGACAATGCATGGAGCATTGACGAACGTCGAGCGTAGCGCCGTCTAATTTTCACTCAAAGCAAGCTCAAAGTGAGGCAAGTGACTCATCTCGCACGAATTTGGTACATTCAAGAAGCCATTGGATCTTTGGCGACCTTCTTCGGGTACCATATGGGCCGCTCAAGTCGGTTTACGTCTTGACACGGATCTCGCTGTTGGATGTTCAGCTTGAAGACGGAGACAGTTGATTACTTGTTCAAATTGAAACTGATTTTACGAGAGTGAAATTATTCGAAAGATGTTCATTGTCGATTAACGGGATAATTTATACTTGTATGTGCATTGGGCGTGGACGCCACCATCCAGTGAGTCAGGTAGCAAATTGCCATGGTGTTGATGAATAGGGGCGGAATTTCACAACACAATTCATTCACACAACACACAGAATTTGCAATTGTTCACAAGATTTACAGATTTTGCAAAAATTTCACAGATTTTGTTGATTTTTGTCAAATCTTGGGTCTAAGTGTAGGAATCTAGAGGTCGATCTTGAATCACATCATCATCAAGTTGGCAACACGTCACCTATAACTATGTTGGTTTTTGACTGCACACATGCCGCGACGTCGTCGGATACCTTCGAACCTATCGTACCCCTTGTGTGACTTCCACTGTAAGATGGAGTAACAGCACACTGGCTGAGTTTTTGCGACAGATTGGGTGTGTTATCACTCTTTAATTTTGCTAGGCGTGTAATATGTATGTCACACTCACAACAAAATTCGATTCTTAATTCACAAGAATCATAACAAATATTGCCACAAAATTCTGCACTCCAGTTATATCAAATGTAAATTGACATCAACCAGACTATGCAACCTGTGTCAGTGTTTATTCTCGATCCAAATCATTAGCTAGAGATTAGTATGAACACTGGATTAATGTGAAATTCATTTGTGCCTTTCGCTCGTCAAATGCAAATATAAATTCCATTGCTTGTTTGAGAGCCATTTTCACTCTTTATTGTTCGACATAATCCAAGACGAGTGAAGTCGAGTAGGTCCCCGGGACGTGAACTCCTATTATTCACCGCTTTCGTTTTGTGCAATATTACAATGGGCTTGTTTTGAATTTGTTTTTCTGGACATGTAGTAGTTGGTTCGGGTTTTATGGCCCTTGCCGGCTCGTTCTAGGTGAGCTCATCATGGGCCACAAGTCGCGAGCCGCACAAGACCTGCACGCGATAAACACATGTCTTTCTACTAACATGAAACGAAACGTCAATGATGTGAATTGCAATGTGATTTTGAGTAGCATGCTAGCGCATCCGTTCTACGAAAATATACCGAAATAGAGAGAGAGAGAGAGAGAGAAAGGGTTCTATCGAGCGAATTCTGTCTGCGTAAGTTTCTTGTCGAGACTTCGTTCAGAGGGAGCCTCAGTTGAGTTTAGAGTGCTATTATAATTCAGCCGTTTCAAGAATGTGCAGCCTCAACAACCTGCCGCGCTTGAATATGAGATTTGATGACTCAACTCAGAGTTCAATCCAAAAGGAAACTCAAACTAAACAGGACTGAACTAACGACAACTTCTGACAACTGCCCACTAAATGAAATGAAATGAAAAAGAGGCCACTCGTTAAAGATTGTTTCAACAACGTTTATCGTTTAATAACGTTACTTAGTTACAGTCACGCCGACTCCATTCATTCGTTCATTAGTGTGAAAGTGGGAACGTTCCATTCGAGTTTGATAATGAATTTGCTTCCCCCTACACTTGAACGTGTCGTTGTTTTTCACTCACTTTGTTCTCTTTTTTAGCTTTACGCCAGAGATGGCTGACAACAGTGGGAAGCAGTGTGATTGGGCTCAACAGACAAACAAACAGATAGATAGACAGAAAAGCAAGCCAGCAGACAGACATTCGCTCACAGGTTAGTCAGTTAACGAAATAGCCCACACACTAGCTAGAGTTATCTTGCCAGACAGCTAGGTCTATTTTTTCAGTATCAAAGGCCAAGCTGAAATAAATACGCACTAAACTAAGCGAAGCAACTGAACTCCACCGCACCAAACACGATGTGTGTGATTTTGGGCCCGAATTCGTGCATCCTAAAATCACGCGTCGTTGCACGTGTGCGGATCGTTAGTGCGCGTGTGAGAGCAAATCGTTAGCGTGTGGTTTGTGTGTGTGTGTGTGTGTGTGTGTGTGTGTGTGTGTGTGTGTAGAAAAATAAAATCAACGCACCAATAAAGCCAGAGGAGGAACGAGAAATCTAACTCTATGCGTTGAAAGTTCTGTGAGTTGGTTGACAAAATTTTAGCACGTGCTGACATTGACTCGTTTTCCCTGTCGTCGTTGTAGTAGTTGTTGTTGTTGCTGCTGCTGTTGTCGTCGCTGTCTCGTTTCACTTTGTCTAGTCGCTTCCTTTGATAGCTATCCCGCTAACTTGTGCACTTCTTTAGCAAGCCAGCTAACTGTGCTGTCAGTCAGATTGTGTGAGTGAGAGCAAGTCTGACTAGAGTGCTAACGAGACGACAACAACAGTCTCATCGAGTCATGATTTCCTGAACTGAACTCCACACAACTCTCGTCGTCTCACTTAATTGGCAAGATCTGTGGCTCGATGTGTGTGTGCGCTCACCAACGGAGGCCTCACAAAGAGCCTTACAAGTAGAGGAAGTAAGAGGCGAGCACAAGTAAAAGGAATCTGAGCCGACCTTTGAGGTCTCACAACAGATTCACAGCACGTTTGATTCGAGCTTGAAAGGGATAACTGGTAGCCAGCTTATCATTAGAGCACAAGCCTATTCTTGATTCGATCGATTGAACTTATCGATTCTTTTTCCATTCAATATTATTAGCGACAGACTACGCGTAACAATGCTATTGTGAGACTGCCACCACCACAACAGCGCCACAATGACAACAACGACTCGACAAGATTGACGACGAAAGAGTTGAACTGACACAAAGTTCCTGGATGTCG
Source organism: Fragariocoptes setiger (assembly GCA_019968535.1). Classification (NCBI taxonomy): domain Eukaryota; kingdom Metazoa; phylum Arthropoda; class Arachnida; order Trombidiformes; family Phytoptidae; genus Fragariocoptes; species Fragariocoptes setiger. The sequence continues at coordinate 6,186 of JAIFTH010000990.1, read as the reverse complement.
TCGTTGATCTCGTCGTTGGCGTAAGTCCATGAACACCACGTGAGTTGAGCTCACGTTTGAATTTGCGCTAGCTGACGAATCACAGGCACATCTTAAAGGTGGTGCTTGGCCAATCTCGTTAAACTGATTGTAGATGCTAATAGTCGAGTGGTAGAGCCTAGCTCCCTCAGTGGAACAGTTAACGTTGCCTGACGCAACCAATGATTGATGCCATTGGCGGTGGTCAGCAAGAACTCTCTTGCTGAACTCTTAATTAGATTTACAAGAATTGCAGTAAGCTGTCTTGCTGCAGTCGAGACAACATCAGTGGGCGATGTAGGAACAACAATTGAAGGAACGAAATGGGGATGAAACGAATTTGCCAACATTTTTATGGTTCAACAAAGTGCCATCGACCATGAAGTGCCTTTCAGTTAGTGATAGCCAGCCGTACAGTAGTACAAACCATGAGGTCCGCGATAGCATAACCACACTCCCTATTGGCAGTAGCTCATTAGCTCACAATAGTCGATTACACTAATCGATCAAAGAGAGAAGGGACAGCCCACTTTGTGGACTTTTTAATTCTATCACGTGTGCCATGCAACTATGAATATATTTTCATCAACGGCCATAGACACGACGTGTCCAAACATTTACGTGCTCATCCTTGGGCATAGATATGTAAAATTCATTGGTGTCATAAAAGTATGTGCGCTAACCTCGTGGCTTAAAAGTGAGGCCGGCGGATTTATAGCATGAGATTTTTGTTGGCCTGACAGACAATACTGCACTCAGTAGAGTCGTCTCTAGAGAGGGAGTCGAAACAGATCTGAATGACGGTTCGTGCGTCAACCGAGCAATCAAACACATAGCCAGTGGATCCCTGACAATGGACACGTGTGCGATATCCTTTTTCACAACAAGGAGTGCCAGTATAAGGAGAAGCCCGATTGAGCTTCACGATGAACACAACAAGTGCTTGTGTTGTTCATCGGCCCCATCAATTCATGCTGTTTGTTATCAATGTGGAGCACACCAACGCACACATCCATATATAATAGGGGAACGAAATAAGAAAGAGTACAGGTGGCCTTTGGAGATTTGACAGTTGTTGGCCGACCGACTGTCGAGCGACAACCATTTGTCTGGCACTTGCGCCACCTCATCATAAACTGCAGCACCGTTACGTGCTGCAGCTGCTACTGCGAAAAGTTCATGTGCACACGTGCTCTGCTCATTGCTCGTGCAAAGCTCCATTTCCTCCACACAATCCTCTTTTCGTACTCGTTTCGCCTCTAACAAAGATCAATGCTGACAAGTTCCATAAGATGCGTAAGATACGTAGACTCGATAGAAACGAGTACTGCTGTACTCATGATGAACGACCGAATGTCTAACTGTCTGCCGCTCGCTCGCTCGTTCGGTTAGTTGGCTGGTCTATCTGTTAGCTTGTCTGTTCGTCGTTGATGCTGTCAGTAGACAAGGGCAAACACGGCGAAAGAGGCGCTCGTCGTACCAATTAAACTCCCACAAGCGGCGATGAGGACAACAGGAGCCGCGTAATATGTGCCACAACACGAAATTCTCACACGAGGCAATCACTTAGAGAGCCGGCAACAGCAACAACGATTCAAGTTCAAGTGCGAAGCTTCTGCTTCTTTCATCGAGATTGGCGGCCAGATCGACTTGGTGTCAAGTCAATGGATGTGTGTGTCAACACACACATGGTGAAGCTGAACCAACTCAACATCGAGAGACTACTACTCGTCTCAAAGGACTCGTTAGATCGTCAGAGGCTCCGCACGGATCTTGTTCAAAGGCCGATCCGTTCATCTGTCTGTCGATTTATTGCTGTCTGATCTGCTCTCTGGCACGAACAATCTCAGCGTGTCGACGATTTGACGATGTAAGACTGATCGCACGAGATCGCCAACAGACTGATTGAACAGAATCAATCGTTGTTGCTGCTGTCGTTGTGTTTTGGTGAGTCGATAAACTAATGGCTTACCTTGTGACGAGTCAACAAAATTTATCAATCTGTGTACGCGTATTCAGTGACGACGCAAGGCGCCGCCGATTAATTTATGACCGATGCAAGAACGAAAATTAGTTCAGAGATTAACCTCTTTTGCTTATACCGTTACTCTTTATTACACAGCTCACAGAGACCACTCTTCTCAACTAGTGTAGCATACAAGCAAGTCATGTTCAACAATAGTACTTGCTGTTCAGCTGCTGACATGCAACGAACAAGTGTCAGTCCAACTCGACGGCCAACTTCACCCGACACTAACCGTTGTACCCGTCACACGCATAGCGCCAGTTGTAGCGCTAGAGTGGCGTCAGTTTGTCGTACAAGCGACAAATGACAACTGACAAACGTGAACGTCTTGCCGTGGAAACAACACGCATGCAATCGCGTCACGCAACAAATCTCGATTCTTGAGAGGCTCATGCCACGAGTGGTGGCCGTGAGAGGGTCGAACTGAGGCTCCAAGGGCCCCGAGGCTAGCAATTAGTCGATCGGCTAACCAACTCGAACACTCAAGCGAGTAGTGAAAACATGTGCGCATACAAATAGCAGCTCGTTACTGTGCAATGTTAAAGCTTGTCTCGAATCAAAGATTGCCATAATCGAGCCGCAAAAGTTTAGAGATTGCAAATATAAAATTGTTGAAAGTCCATGAATGGAAGTCGACCTATACGTGTTGAACGTTGAAACGAGTTCCCATGAATAATTAGAGCATGGCGTATGAGCAACATCATCACAGCTCTCTCTAGTTTTGTTACAATACTGATGACGACATCGATCATATCATCATCTCGGCGAGCATTCAACGACTCATACGGCCATAGACTCGTATCAAATAGAGCTGGCCTGTCTATAGCTGGAGCGTTGTAACAATCAAGGAATTGCTCTGGTATTGGGCAGAAAGACGACTGGTGGAATGTCGATGCAGCTGCCAGAGGAATTTTGCAGACATCGATAGTGAAAGGCCCTGCAAACATGGATCGTGGTTATTTTAAACTAAAGTCTCAATCGATTATCTACCAAGTATCAGACGCTGGCTCTCTGTCTGTCTGTGTAACTCTAGTGCCCTCTAAAGGCATTTCTTTTGATTTTATTCTTTGATTTGAACTCTGGCCTCGTCCGCCCACCCGCTCACTCGTACGCGCTTCATGTTTATGTAATCATGTAGTTTCACGTTCGTTCAACTACATAGTACCACTTTATGCTCCTTCTTGTTGTTATTCTACTTTGAACGAAGAAATGCATCTTTCATGATTTTTCTCTTTCTTGTTGTTGTTGTAGCTGTTCATTCTCAATGACAGCTTAAAATATATACTATGCTCGCGTGTGTATGTGTGTGTGTGAAAGTTTGCGCTATGCTTGCTCATGTGTATGAACTGGAGTATTCGTGGTGTACGTATTCACCGTAGCCACTACTGTGGACATGAAAATTGTCCGTAAATAGAGCTTGGAAACGTTAATTCGCGTTCGGAGAGAAGGAAAGATAAAGTTTCAATAGTTCGAGTGTTGCTATAAAAAGAGTTAAGAAACAAAAAGCCTTCTTTCCATGAATTGTATTCACGCTGATGCAAACTTCGTTACGGAATTCAGCTTTAGCTTGAGCTTGAATGGACACAAATCCTTCGTGAACTATCGAGATCTTTCACATCAATCTCAACAAAAGGAAGCGCAGTTTGCGTGCTTGCTCTCTCGTTCGCGTGTGGAATGTTCTCGAACAAAGCACCAATAGCAGCCAACAAAAAAGCAATAATAAAAAATATCGATCACTCAAATGCTTCATTGCATGTAGTTTGAGTTACGTGAACACGCAATGAATATTGCGAGCACTTGATATTGCGCAACTAACCATCGCAATCGAGGCCAACAATTAAATTGTCGGGCACTGCAATTGTTACACACTCACATGATTTATAACATCTAGCATAGAGAGTTTGGTAAAACATCGAGCTCAGCCCATGCATGGAACTCACACCCTTTTCGAACAGCTCGCGGCCCGGATCACACGCACCACGATTGTTACACTAAAGAGCGAGAGAGAAAGTTAACATTGTTGGCTGTGGTTATTTAGTTCTTATTTCTAGCTTCGAGCTAGTTCCAACTTGAGCTCTAGTTTTAGTTAGAATTGTTGTCGTCGTGCTCGTGCTCGCATGACCAAAGCTTGTTAGATTGCTGCCGGCAGACAATATTGTTGTGGATAAAAATATCGTGCTTTGTTCCAAGTGCCGCATTGTTTACTACTAGGTGAACGAGTGCGACAGAGATATGCAAATCGGAGCCCCGCGCGCCCAAAACAGTTTCCCGTTATCTTGAGCTCGAGCACCACTCTCTGAACATCGGCCGTGTGGCTGGCCGCCGTTTAACTTTGGCCTTGTTATTTTCTCTCTCTCGCTCTTTTTCTCTTATTCTCAATTGTCTAGCTAGCTAGCCATTATTAGTTGCTCTGTGGATGCCTGTTCGTTTGTTGTTTACGCTTTGCTTTGTATGTTCGTTTTGCTTTGTTTTGTTGCGACAAACAAAATTATCGAATATCTATCGTGATAAATTCGAGCAGCACGAATGCACTCTCGTTTCATCTCATTCACTACCCTTCACTCTTGTAGTTTCTGTCATGTTTGCTGTCTTGAGCAGCGTTCGTTAGGCCTAGAGACAAGTTAGGCTGCCAATGTCAAAATGATTGCTTGTGTGTATCGGCGCTCAACATCTGCATTGCTCATCGGCTCATCGAATACTACGACGGCTGACTGAATGAGCTGTGTATGAGACAAGTCGTTCGAAGAAACTTGCAACAACAAAAAATGAGCTACTGCAAGAGAGTTTGCTTTACCTAATCGAATAGTAATATTAATCGAATTGAAATAGAACAGAAGGAAACGAAATAGATCAGAGCGGCTCATATCGAGTGAGAATGAAATGGAATAGAAAAGAAAGAGAGAGAGAGAGAGAGAGAGAGAGAGAGAGAGAGAGAGAGAGAGATAGAAGCGACATGATCTGACCTCATCGAAAACAACTTGTGCTGTCACAAAAATCCGTTTATATCCGTTCTGTTTCGTTCGACTCGCACTCGGCTGACGTTCGATGGGCGAACGATGGCACGCTGTTGATGAAAGTGAGTGAAAGTGCGTTAGTGTGTGTGTGTGTGTGTGCACACAGTCTTCAGTGTGACGTCATTGGGGTCATTGATGTTGTGTGAGTGCGTCTGTTTCATTTCACTTCGTATCGACCGACTGACTGACATCCGACGAACGGGACCGAGACCGAACGGAAATGCACTTGTTCCTCTTGTTGTTCGCGCCAACTGGTGAACTGGCGGTTCATAAGTTACACGTAACACACACACACACATACGAGCACCTTGTTGTGTGTATGTGTGTGTGAGTGTGATATCCCGTCGATCGTACACCATCGTCGTTGGTAATGTTCAATCGAGAGTTGGTTGTGCTCGTCAAAGCTAGCCATCCCGTCAGTCAGTTGGCCCATCAAACTATCCAACTATCTAACTGGCTCACTATCCAACTCGAGCCGCCAGTGTTGTGACAGAGCGCACGAGCGAACAGACATACGGACAGACGGACGACACCAGTGGTGTGGGCGTGCCAACATTTGCATTCCAATCGATTACAGTCGAGCATTAGGTATGTCTGTGTGTGTGTTCTCGGTAGCAATGACAATGGCAGTTGTTATGTCGATGTTGATGTCAATGACAGTGGCAGCAGGACAGGGCAGAGGAGAGCAAGGTGGGCGTGGCGCGGAAAAGAAGCATGCGCTTAATTTTACGCCACACAGGTGCTGCTGAGCGAACGACACGCCCTTCGTTCATTCCGACTCATTGGCTTTATTGTCGTGCTCTCACATGTCGCGCGCACGACGCCGTGTGTATTGCTCGCCGTGTTCGCTCGCTCGCTCGTTCTTTCTTTGTTTCACTGTTGTTGTTGGCCGGCCGGCCAACAGTACACTGGGCGTGGCTCCTCTAGTTCACTGTTAATGTTGAACTAAGCGAGTGGCAAGCGAGCAAACGAACGAACGAACAAACGAATGAGAAAACTAGAAGACGAAGAGTAAACACTAGGCGATCCACATTATTACATGTGTTGAGCAGCATATCGATTGGGTTGAGACGACGCTCTCTCTCTCTCTCTCTCTCTCTCTCTCTCTCTCTCTCTCTCTCTCTCTCT
>JAIFTH010000989.1:0-12199 GCA_019968535.1 Fragariocoptes setiger | reverse complement strand
GTGTGGTGTGGTGTGGTGTGGTGTGGTGTGGTGTGGTGTGGTGTGGTGTGGTGTCAATCAATGAATTATTGCACCTCATCGAACAATTGAACCATTCACGTGAGTTCGTACAGCAATATCTAATTCCATGACAAAGTTTGTTGTTTTTATCGATTGTATCAACTTTTGATAGCCACTAATATCATGCTTGGCCAAAAAGTACTTTCACAAGCTGCAGTGCAAGCAATTTTGGCGCAACAATTTAATTTATTGGTCATAAATTAAGCAAGCTTATTTGTGACAATATGATATTGTTATCCCACGTGCTAGCCTACCCACTCACACACCTAAATACACCATTATACACTATGGACGCACCAGTTAGCGACTATGGTTATAGCACTATGGCGACTCACTCAGTTTGATCATCAGTTGGACAAGCATATCAAACTGAGCTATTGACTGAGCGGCTCAGCATTGAACGTTTACAGCAGTAAACAGTTGTTGTCATGGCAGCAACTGCAACAATGACTCGGCGTGTTGTGTCACCTACAAAGTCAGATCTGTTTGCCTGTTTGTTTGATGCCCACCAATCAAGCAGCGGCAGCACAATGGCTTCATCTAATCTTATCGGCCACAATGTGTCGTCTATGCACCAACTACGTCGTTTAGATTCGAGCGTCGTTTCGTTTGTCACATCACAACTATTAGAATCGCATAGAAACACCACGTTGGTCAAATGTACGTAACACCACGTGACGTCGATTGCCAATAATTCACGCCGCTCAGTTCAGTTCACTTGAGCTCGTGTGAGGCTCGAACTCGGCTCGAATTTGACATCGTTCGATATGGTTGACATTATGGTCATTCTTGTGTCCGCTCTTTAGTTAGTGGAGTCGTGCACTCAATCAGCGGTCATTGGTCTTTAGACATTCGTTCGAATGGTTATTGGTCTGCCAATTTGTCTGTTCATTGTTGGTCTGTCTGTCTGTCTTTCTGTTTGTTTGTTTCGGGCCGACCGGCCAACCGATTGACCGAGTGAGTACGTACAACTTGAGGCCTCAACTTGAACTTCGACTCGAACTCACTCGCGCTAACTTGAGCTCAAGTTATCACGAACAAAGATGCGAGATGGTCGAGTGAATGCACAAATAAGTGGCAAGACAATGTTGGCCAGTGTGTTCACTCAAGCGTGCAATATTACTGCCAATATCGCCAATACTGATAACACTGTCAATACTGCACAAACAATGCTGCCATCACTGTTCAATGTTGCTATCCAGCCACACTACTAACAGTGGCTACCAGCGGCTACAAGCGGCTATCGACTAGCGCCGTTGTTATTGAGCTATTGCCGTTGCTATTGCCAGGTGCACGTTAATACTGTCATCAATATTATTATTATCGATAACAACACTGTGCTGAACTTCTACCAGAATTCTGCCAGCAAATGTTAGCACGTTATTTACACTGCCACACATAGTTTTTACATTATCCACGAGCACAACCAGAAGCAAGAGCACAAATTCCAACACAAACATTACCTTGCATTACATTACATTACATCACATTATGTTACGTTACGTCACGTCACGTCACTTTATGGAGAGCACAGCGAGCAACTACTGTTATTGTGAGTGCTTTACCCGGCGGCTCGTGCTCGATCGCTCATGTCAGGTGTGCCCTTTGGCTCGGCCTGTTTAGCTTTGCCCTGTCAATTTTCACTGTCATTATTCTTACTTTATCAAGCTAAAGCTCAAACTAGAACCTTGCTAGCTTTAATATCTGCATCCGTACAATGCATTCACGATATACCATGATTTGCTTTTTGTCATGATTACATAACACACGCACATTGCTGTTTGTCGCACATGCCTGTCTGTGCGTCTGTCTGTCTGTTTGCCTGTCCGTTTGTTTGTTTGTTTGGCATACACGGCTGGCCTTAGTAGTGGTTAGTCATTTTGTGTATATGTCAATAACCAACAATGAAAGTGAACACAAGGGCAGTGGTGCCAATCACATGTGCACGCATGCACGCACTCACTCACAAGCTAGTAATGCCGATGAATCACACATGAGCCAATGAATTGCATCAACAAATTGCAAATAGCACGGCACGGCACGGCACGGCACGGCACGGCACAGACCGTTGACATGCAGCAATGGCAGTCAGTGATGATGTCATTATTAACATACAACATCAATGTGCATTGTTCATTGTGTGAATTACGCAACGTGCCCTATCGTTGTGCGCTAAGTTTGTTATCTTTCTTTTCATTGACTTTAGCTTTGACGTAAGCTTAATCTCTAAGCTTTCTCTCTTTGAAGCTAACAAATCATTCTTTCAATCTACACTCGCCAAGCCAAGCCAAGTCATTGCTCACTTTGATTTGATTTGGTTTGGTTCAGTCGCACTTGTCTGGCTTGCTTGCCACGAGTACAATACTTTTGTCACTTTCGGATCAAGCACTTGCTCAAAATTGCGTACCATGCTGTGCAATGGACTTTATTGTGTGCACCTTTCACTTTGCACACTTTACGTTGCGTTGCAACACAAACGCAAATTCTACGGCATAGATTGTAGCCACTGTAAAAGCATGTGGCAATGCCAGAGCAGCGTTAGACTAACTTTGAGCAGCTATCTTTACAGAGATAGCTAAGATGTCGGTGTAGTAGTTGAGAGTTAAGGGCTATTTGCTACTAACGATTTGCTATGATACACACACACACACCTGGCTCGCTGGCACCTTCTTCCTTGAACATTTATCACCATTATTAGCAATCACTATAGCCGATTGCATTAGCGTTGCTGCAGAATAAAATAAAATAAATCGTGCCATTGTCTATAAGTTAGAGTCTAAATATTGACTTGTTTATGCTCATCCGCTTAACATTTTATCACAGGCCAATGTTTTCACAACACGTTTGGCCTCATATATTACACTCTCATAACTTGCTTTCTTCTTTTTTACACTATCGCCTTCTTTTGGCCTAACTTTTACTTCGTTCTACTGTCGATTGCAAACAACTACTGTGGCCTGTCAACTTGGCTTGTTAGCTGCTGCTGCTGCTGCTGCTGGTACTTGTCTAGTGCAATGGAGAAGTGCAATAGTGGAATTTGGTGAGACATATGAAAAGCCAACTGACGCACTACGACGTGTAATACGTAAAATAGAATTGAATTGAATAACCACTCGTACGTAGGCAATTACGACACGCTTTATTTCGTATTTCTCTTTCTTTGTCAGTTTGTTTGTTGCTTGGTTGACGTTTCACACGCTTCGTTTTCTCAGTCGCTGCTGCTGCTGTTGCCTTTGTTGCTGTCGTCGTCGATAGTCTTTCGAAACTCCAATGTCTAAGTTGTTACGTAACTATGTTACGACGTGCAATGTAGCACACAGACACAGACACAGACACAGACGCACACACACACACACACACACACACATACACAAGCACGTAAAACGCAATACGACACAACGCAAAGTAATGTGACGCAGTGTCAAGTACTTGAGGCCCCTGTGATAATCTCACGTTGCGGTTACGTAACTACATTCTTCTTCGTCCTCTGGTTAGCTGTCGTTTGATTTCTACTCGCTCTTTCTCTCTCATCATTGTGTGGCTCTATTGAGCTTGTAAACACACGCACGCACATTCATTTGTTAACAATACAGCCAAGCAATAGATGAACAGGCAATAATCAGGAAGCGAACGAAGAGCAATACATTCTCACAATGCACTATCGCTCGTAGCTCGTTCATTGCCCCACGCAAGCTCAAAGCTCGAACTCTCTGCTTCAGGAGAGCTGCGAATAAACTTTCAACTTGAAATAAGAAACAACAACAGAAGGCTATTCATCAGTGAGACCTCACAGTTCATGAGCTAACAATAATAAAAAAAATACAAGTTGGCGACATCTCGCTTTCTCACTCGAATTGCACTCAATTTCCACTTATTGCCCACACTTTCACAACATTATAACCAACATTCTAATTGCTCCAAGTGTTAAACAAATGACTGCTGAGCAACAAAGAGAATGAGAAGAGAACGAGAGGCCACCATTTCGACATTCGTGCCAATCTCGTGCTCACTTTCTCAACTCACTCGTTCATTTGATCGGCGCTTCGTTTGTTAGTTATTTTCACTCGCTTGCTTGCTTTGCTTACTTGTTATTGCGCGTTAATTTGTTGCCTGTCAAGCTTGACAACGTGTCGGCGTTGGACCTAACGAGTTCACGAAGAAGCTAACAACAACGAGCCAACTGCTGTTGCTTGCTGCTTACTGCTTACTGTTCTTGTGACACGTCTTAAGTCTCTGTCAGTGTCAGTCTTGTTGCTGGCTTCTCAATTGTCATTGTTTTTTTCTTTCACGACGATTTTTCTTCCTTTCGATGCTCAATGGTTAAACAAACAAACAAGCAAACAAACAAATCCTGAGTGCCTTTGTCCTCGGATTTAATTAGGGAATGAGGAAGCTGTTTTAAACCAACCAGTTATTCCAACTAGTGATAATCTAATTATGTAATTATCCAATTCCCACTAGAAATGAACAAGGAATGAGAATAGAAATAGAAATAGGAACAGAGATAGAGTGTGTACATCAACACAAGAGAGTGCTGCCATCTATAAGTGAGTGTCGCATGGTTATTCGCTGCAAATGTCTGCACACCACCATTGTATTTATGTTCCAATAACCAATCGGCTAATATTATTAGAATTTTTGCCGAGTGTACTGACAAAATCAATGTAATATTCATTATTACTGTTTTGCATACATGAAGTGAGCCGAAATTTCGGCAAAACATAGCCGGCATGCTTCTCAGTTTGAATTGAGCCTTGAAAGTATTTTGAAATCGACAAGTCTATGTCCAAATTGTCATTGACAGCAAGTTGTGATAATAATTTAGCACCCAAGCGTTTTTTAAATTTAATTTCACCATTATATTCGCCAAGACTATGTTGCGTGCCGAGATTACTCACTCTGGTGGCTGAATGTTAGTTACTGGTGGTGGCCAATAAGTGTGAAAAACGACGAGCGTCATCCACTCTTTAGCATGCTATTATGATCACGCTTCATCATATCATCAGCATCGTGATTGTTGTTGATGCAATCATGGCCTGGCAGGTGCCTTCATTCCAATTGGTGTCCCAAGTTCCGTGTTTGTTATGCTGTTGCTGTCGGTGTCGGTGTTGTCTTTGTTGATGGTAGCCGTGAATTTGAAATTCTATCATTCAATCTTCAAGTGCATCTTCCTCATCTCTTTCACTTACAACAACAGATTGATTGTTTCATTGATTGATCATTGCTTACATAACATGTTTGCACCAGGCAACTAGAAATAAAGCTTTAGGCAAAACAGCACTAAACTTGGTCATCCTTATCTTGAGCTTATTTCACCTATCGGCTTGTTCTTAGCGTCAACAAGTACACCAGTCAGTTTGGTGCTAGTGATTCATCACATAACATATTGACGGACAGATAGATTGAAGGACAAACGGACAAATGGACACAGACAGTGAGTGATTTTTCAACAGACACACGGACAGACGAATTGAGTGTCAGAAGTGAGGAATCGAGTGATACGTGCTTTTACGAAGCTTTGTTCACTCAAAGATATTTATGGCTGGAAATTGAATTCTAGTTCTCACCGCACTTGATGTGTGTGTGTGTTGCTGCTGGTCACTTTGGGCGTGCAGTGGTCTAGCATTGCGTCACACATAGGCTCAATGAAGCATTGTAGCCTTGAGCATGTTGTTGGCGTTGTGTGACTTGCACACCACGCCAACAATTTTCAACGGCAACAAATAAGCAACGAGTCACGATCTCTTTTCTTTTCTTCTTGAGACTCTAACAAGCACACACGAATCAATATATTTCGATCGTGAATTGTGAAAGTGTCTTCTTCTAAAAGTCGGTTGTCTTGTGGACCAGCAGCAAAGTGGAATCGGTTTCTCGATGCTGAAAATTACGCTCTCTACTGTACGCCTGCTGCCAAGTGCGAATGATTACTTTGTCACTCTCGTCAAGACACTCACTCATTAGTTTGTCGTTCATTGCTAAGTGCGATTGTTGATGGCCTTGACAAATGATGAGACTTTTTGTGTCTTCACAATCGGCCACTACAACTGTGGTCGGTGAGGAATAAGCGATAGCCAATTTTGTTGACAAGAGACAGCTACTGATTTTGGTGGTGCACTTTCACAACTCACATTCACACATTCACACATTCACACATTCACACATTCACACATTAGATAACGAGTGATTGCTGACCTGAACTTTGTGAACAATCACAATGACCACGTCCACAATGACAAAGATAAATGTATCGCGTCAATTAGCGCCAGTACGAGTTGCTATGCTGCTTGCTGATGCTACTTGCAATCCGTTTGCAATGCTTTGTATCTCACAATTCATATGGGCCTTAGGCTTATTGTCACGAGCTTAAAGCCTTGAACTATACTAAAGTCTAAAGTTCAAAGTAAAAAGCAGGCCAGAACATGCGATAGCAAGGCCAAGTTGTTGTTGTTGTTGTTATCATCTAATTGATCGTTGTCGTCGCCGACAACAATGCTAATAACAATGCCCTTGCGTAACAACTGACGCGAACGAGAAAGAATGTGAGCGCCACGATTTGTTTGGGGCCCGCCCTTTTCAATCGGGCCAAACAAAAGAGGCTGATGGTTTTCGTTGGCATAGCTTAGCGTTCGTCCGTTCGTTCGTCCGTCCGTCCGTCCGTCCGTCCGTCCGCTCGCCTGTTCGTTCGCTTGCTCGTTGGGACAGAGTATTATTCGTCGGGTTGTTGTCGTACACTAACCTAGATTGTGCCGGCTCACACAAACAAGCACACTATCTCACAGTTAGTATTCATGTAGTGCTCGACAGCAACGACGACGACTATGAGTGGCAACGACAACAACAAAAACAACAACATCAACGGCACGTCAGTTGTCCGAACAGAGAAAACAATACTCGCACGCAAATTCAATTGATGATGTCAATATAGCGTGCGCCCCAATTTTGTGCAAACAAGCAACAACAACTCTATGCACACACTCACGAGCACAAGCACGCACTCTATACCGACAACAACGAACGTTACTATCGTCACTTAATCTCACGCTCTCTTCTCATTCGGTCTCCTCTAATTCTATAGTGTGTCGTGTGCTCGCTTACTTGCTTGCAAATTCGCACTTTACTTCACACAAATTCATTCAAGAGTCCTCTACTGCTTGCTCACGAGCATTGCGGTAGAAATGGATTCGATAAGACGAAATGAAATGGAAGAACGCGATGAGATGAGATGAGACGAGACGAGACGAGACGAGATGAAAATGAAAATGAAATGCGATCAAATGGAATGAGAGTAAGAATGGATCGCGAAAGCACCAGTTAGTGAAAGAAAAAGCTCTTTAGTTATTGTCGCTCGCTTGCTTCGATTGTGCAATGTGTCCGTTCGTGTGTGTGCGTCTGTGTCTACGTGTGCATGCGTGGACAACTCGATATAACATGACGACACAATCAGCGATCGACCGAGCGATCGGCCACAAAGATAAGCTCACTTTTTCCCAGACAACAATATCTCTTTACTCTTTTATATTCGCTAGTAGCCGTGTGTGAGTGAGTAAGTACGTGTGTCTGTCTGCCTGCCCGCTACATCTGGGCCTCAGCCACATGGAACAAGCAAACAAACAGGCCAACAAATATTTATCCTCACACATTTGTGCTAGTGCTAGTATTTGTGAGCGTGCACAAATATTAATCACATAGAGCGCATCACATACATATACGACGATATTGCGCTGTGCACGCGATATTGTGCACTATGTGAACAATAAATTTGTGCACAAAGAGCACACACATATAAATATAAATGTCAAATACAACAAAACTGTGAACAACCAACAAAGCGGCAAACTGGACGAACAAAGCAACTTTTTCGTGACAACAAAAAGCTCACGCGACAGTGAAAATTTGTGCGTGCGGCCAAAAATATGAGACACACTCAATGGTAGTTCGTAGATCGCAACGTGCAGATTGCAAATGGCATTGAAAGTTGAACGCTGAACGCTAAACGCTGCAAGTTGAATTGTGTGAATGGTGAAAGAGTACACTCAACTTGTGCGAGCAGTGTGAAAAAAAGCACGTGCCATTGGCACGCTGTGTCTGTCCATGAATCTGTCGTGACAAACACACCATGCTGCGTTATGCTCGTGCGTATGACGTAACTTGCGAGCAGTGTGTGCGTGTGAGTACACAACGTTTTTGACATCCTGCTCGTCATCGTCGTTGTTGTCGTTGTCGTTGTCGTTGTAACTCATGAAAACATAACTTGTGCACTCATTGGTTCGTGAACAACAGAGTTAGTTAAGGAACTGAACTGACTTTGTTCGCTCAAAATGTATTCGTTCGTTCGTTTGTCCGTTCGACGACGACGACGACGACATATCGATCGACAAACGAACAGACAAACAAACAAGTGAGCTGAGAGCCACATGAGCGAGCAAAGTGAGTAAAGTCAGCCTGTTGTTGTCATTTTTTCGTTTCTGTCACTGTTACGCTTGGGACTTTTCTAGTTCTCTTTTTCAGTTGCAGTCGCTACTGAGTTGCTGTTGCGTAACTTGAGCGTACGACAATCGAAAATTGTCACTTTTTAACGTTGTCGAATTCTGTGTGTGTGTGTGTTTGCTTGTGATCATTATTGTGCAATATATGAATGTCTAAGTGTCACGTTGCTGGTGAGCGTGCTGTTTGTATCAAAAAATAGCACAAGAAGGGCCTCAAAGAATCCAAGAGCTACTAATATTCGCTTACGGAGCAAAAATTGCACAGCATGTTGATGCACACTAGCAACAGCAATAAGGATTTACAGCCAAGAGCTCACATCACAAGTAGCACAGATATTAGTGGCATTAAATCAAACGTGCGTGCGCCTCAATGGGTGTAGTTCTATATCCTACTATATATTGATATGAGTTATTCTATAAATGCGTAGTCTGACTCTAAGTGGTCGTTCTCGCGCTTGTTTGTACTGTCGTCATCAATTCTATTCTATTCTATGCTATGTTAGTCCGATCAAATCCGCCCTCAACTAATCGGCGGCCAGGCAGGCAGGCATGCTAACAGACAGACGGCTTTAACACTAACACTCACCCATTCATCCTCCCACAAACAAACAATTTATGGCCCGAACAGCAGACAGACGATGGATAGACGAATGAATAGTGAATGAAAGAGAACAGCGTGAGACTGACGACTTGTTAGTTGATAGTCGATAGAGAGAGAGAAATGAAAGCGAATCGAATGGATTCAAATGCAGAATAGAATCGAATCAAGTTGAATGGAACAGAATGGAATAAAGAATGGACTCGTGTTTCATTGAATCGAGTTGAATGGAATCGAACCGATTGGAATCGAATCGAATCGAGTTGAATTGAATTGAACTGGCAACAAAACTAACAGAGCTAACAAGTAAAATGAGTTGTGTAAGCTTACAAGTCAAGGCCGAAAAGCTGAATGACTGGAGGGCTCGAGGGCTCGAGGGCTCAAAGGCAGACAGACGAACAGACTTGTAAGCAAGCAATCGAAAGAAAGAAAGAAAGATAACACGAACGAACGGGTGTGCGACCAACTATTAGTAACGACACGTGGACCAACGAATGGGCGCACGCACACACGCAAGCAAGCAAGCACTCATTTGAATTCATGCATGTGCACTACTTGATATTGGGAATCGAATTTATTATCGTGATTATTAATGAGTGCGTGTGTGGCTTTTCAGCTTTAGATGCGCTCACTGTTCACTGTGTGGCACTTTCGGAGCTTCGAGAGCAGCAACTCGTTAGAAGTTGGCAACGTTAGCCAACGAACACGAATAAATGAACGTGAACTTGAGCAAGCGACTTAAACATAAACTTAACCTAAACGAACGTAAGCGAACGTAAAAACGAATTTGGAGTGAACGAACGAACGAGCGGACGATCGATCGAACGAACGTAAAAGAATCCCGATGGGCTCGTCATTGGCAGTGACTGGCAACAAGCAGCGAACAAGGACCAAAGACAGTTTACATGGCATGGCAGCAACATTACAGTAACAACAATTCGTTGGCCTCACATTACATCATCAGGCGCCCAGTGAAGCGTGCTACGCAACAACAATAACAACCAAACCACTAGCCTCGTCTCGCCTCGAAAGTGTATTGAGCCGAAAGGCAAGGGCAATCAGGCGCACAGGAAGCAACGACAACAACGATAACAACAATCCCCATGATGACTAACTAACAAAGCTTGCGTTAAAGGTTGATAAAGGTTGCTGTTCAGTGACTTCAGTCGCACAACAACAGACTCGCCTACTTCGACTAGCTCTGTTCAACTTCAACTCCAACCTCAACCTCAACTGGGCACTTTGTTCTCTGCACTCTGCCTTGTGTAAGCGAACAGGAGAGAGCCAAGTATGCGTCGTTTACGAGCTTTATGTTAGTGTATACCACGTGCTCTTCTTCTCTCCTGTCGCTCTCATTATTGCTCTTAACGTGCTCCACTTCTGACACTCCTCAACTGTCCATGTTTAAATGACAAACCGACCGACAGACTGTCCGTCCGTCTGTCTGTCTGTCTGTCTTCTTGTCATTCTCGGTGATATCGTAACTTGTGTGGCTCGTGCGTCCATTCGTTCGTCGGTTCGTTCGTTCGTCGGTTCGTTCGTTCGTTCGTTCATTCGTAAGTTATGGCTCGATGTTAACACAACACAGCTGACACCCGCTAGCGTGCTTAACGTTTTATATTCTTCCCATTATTGTTTTGCGCTTTGATCGTGAATCGAATTTTGTCGCCCTTCACGTTTACGAGTCCCTCACTGTGAGTTGCTAGTTGTTGTTGTTCTCATTGCTGTCGCTAGCTGTTATTGCTTAGAGCTGTTGCTATTGCTGTCGCTGTTGTTGTTATGATTATTACTATTATTGCTCGTAGTATGTTCACTCATTCATCCAGTTAGTCAGTCAGTCAGTCAATTATATAGTCCAGTGTCATATGCTCTCACATGTTGGCACTGCACATGCTAGTGTTGGTGTTGGTGGCATGGAGTTGGCCATGGATTTGTACCCTCGCTGATTGCTCTATAAGCTGAGTAACGAGTGCCAGTGGGCGCGCACACTCGTACATTCACTGCCACTCCCTTCTATCGTCGTCGTTCGTTCGTCATTTAAAGAGAGTTATCTTGGTTGCTTCATCCAAGCAACAAACGACAATATTGGATGAGGCAGTAATTTCCACTGTGCAGTGTACACAATACACGCAATCATCCGCAATTTGCATTCATATCGACTCACAAGATCGAAGAAGTGCGAACGACGAAGAACGAACAGAACAATTTGTTAACTTGCATCTCTTTCTTCTCCAGTCTGCCAGTCTGCTCTGAAACGCCAATGGCAAAATGACGCACTCACTTTCATACTATGCATGCTGTGCATGTGTGAGCGTCGTCATTTTTAACACCAGACATCGTGCACATACGCACACACACACACAAGTTCATTGACTCACTTCCTGTTGGTTTAAATAAACCATCAGCACACGTACATCGGAGCTTACGTTGAACTTCGATTCGACATCTAACAACCTTGGCCTTCTTCTTGTTCTCTCGCTCCGCATTGTAGCTCGCTGTTAGTTAGTTCTTTATTGTCAAAAAGGAGAAAAAATCGAAATGAGCAGCGACTGTCGTCGCGGTTACTGCCACTCGCTGTCACCTTCACGAGAGTTGATGTGAGTGTGTCAGCTGTGTGCACAATTGTACAAATGGTGCACAATGTGTATACCGTATATAGAATACAACAACAACAACAATAGTAACATGAACGCGTGTAGATCAAGTCTACAAGAAGTGAATGAAAAGAAGTGAGTTCGAAAAGAAAAGCCATTGTTATTGAAGAATGGCCACCTTTTCTTTTTCTCTTTTCTTATATCTGCTTTTTGACTGGCATGATTATTATTGCTATCATCGTTCTGTTGCTGTTGGACTGCTCGATAGTGTTTGGCTCTCAACGGTGTTGAGCTGTTTCTTGAATGGGTGTTTATATGAAATAAATTTTCGGTTGCTTTATGGTCAAATTAGTTCATCTCTATGTCACAAGAATGAGAAATAGAATAGACGGCCCTATGAACGTATAAAAGAGAGAGAGAGAGAGAGAGAGAGAGAGAGAGAGAGAGAGAGAGAGAGAGAG
>JAIFTH010000988.1:0-12214 GCA_019968535.1 Fragariocoptes setiger | reverse complement strand
GTCATATGTGCTTCTTTTATTCTTTTTTCATACTAAGTCTTTGGCACCCTTTAGTATAGAGTTCGGTGAGAGAATTTTGGCGCAAAATAAGAGTTTTTCGGGGGCGTCATTCTGTTTAGGCGCTGAATTTAAATTGAATTCATCGATTAATCGAGGTTAATTTTTGTCTACATTTTCAAAGCGATCCCGGCAACGGATTACAGGCTCACTCAAATATCGTATCGTTCCGAGTACACTTACCTTGTAATGGAGAATACATCATGGACATATTCGCCAACAGCACGACGCCACGACAATACATCACCGGCGAACCAATGAAATTCAAAAGTGTATGCAAGTTCAAGATTATTGCACGCGACTTGAAGACTGTAATGATTCCGTTGCCCGATTGTGCCAGTGGCGAGTATGGGCCCATGAAAGCGACTCGATTGTTTGGTCTGATACCTATAACGCACGACAATGGTTTAATATTCGCCAAGCAACGTTTGATTGAGATACAGTTTCGTATGACACGTCCGCTGATGGATTTCATGGCCTCGTTACACAAGAATGGTTACACGGAGAAACAATTGGCCGATTGTTTACAGACCCACGTTGAAGGTGATCTAATGACACTCTACGTTACGTTCATTGAAGATGGCCAATATGGATTAGATATTTACACGCGCGATTTACATCAACCATCTGATGAACCACGCCACAGTCACACAAAGCAGTCACAATCTCAATCAATGTGTCAAGTCTCGGTGAACTCGGAGCCGCGCAAACAATTGCTCACTCATTGTTGCAAGTATTTGATAAACGTGAAAACGTCACGTTGAACCTGATATCTCACAAAACATTAGCCCACGTTATTTATTTCCTTAAACTCCAGAGTGTCAATAAACTTTCAACTTATAAAGTTCAAGTTGAAAATATGAATCTCATTAGCTGAAAAAGTGTATATGGCAACAGTGTGAATTCAAGAGAGCATCGAAAGTAAATGTCTCGAAAAATGAGTAGATGAGACGTTGTTGTGGTAAAGTCGTATAGAAGTGGTGGTGATTATTATTATTTTGATTGATAGTATTTACAATCGACATCAATATGGTAACATTATTATAAAGCAGCAGTAAATGAATTGTTGAATGAAGTCAAAGTTTGTTTCTTTGTTGTTTGAATGGAAGAAGAATTGATTGACGACATTAGAAGTCATTAGTTAACTAATGACGGTAATTTTTTGACTCTCGATAAAAATGAATAACTTTGCGTTGAATTGCGTGTTCATATGCTACAATAATTCAATCTTATCTTGACGCGCGCAACGAATGATCTCTTTCTCTGGCTTGAGCTTAACAGTTCTCTTGAGTGAGTTGAATATATGTCAAGTGCGTGAATGTCTGTCTACGTATTTGTAAGCATCACTTGGGTGTCATCAGCACGGCAACAAACTCTATTTATCATTCATCAATTGATATAAGGCGTTGAGCACATAAAGTGAATTGAGTTGAGTGCAATGGAGAGTTGGATGAAATGTTCCGTTCAAGTGTTAGATTTTAAGTGTTTTGAAGTAAGTGAGCAAGCAATTTAAGGAGGCGTGTGAAAATATTGTTGACACATCATATTGCCGTTGTCGTTTGGCGCCAATCCAAAAGCCCGGGCATCCGAATGCAGATGAACGAAAAGGTTAAGTGAAGCCAAAATATTGCGCCAAATATTGCCAGCCATATTGACGCGAGATATTTGAAAATCGATTGATTGTGTTTTCCGAACGTGTGCGTTCCGAACAAGAGGATGTGTTACATAATCATTTATACGTTACGTTGTGCAATGAGTGAGAGAGGATTGAAAATAAATTGGAAGAGAAAGAGAAAATCAACAATGAGTGACATATATTGATTGCGCAACGTTCGTTCAAACATAAAATTAAATGAAATTAGGTTGCTGAAAATCAGGGTATAACTTTCCAAAATAGTTTTTGATTTTTTTAAATTGTACCGATATCAATCGAAAGTAAAGATTGATGGCACGGATAAGTTCGCGCCATGTCAGCATTCATTCCACCGAACTTGTTCACGAGATTGTTTTGACATCGTTCCAACAATTCTTATAACTTGCTCGAGGTGTAGGTGTTTCGTCAATTGATGAACGTCAAACTACATCGAATAAACGTGAGTTATCACAGGAACTCAATAGCTCAAATCGAAAGTCAAATCGAATGCATTCTACAATTTCTCTATTTTCGTTATCATTGTTGTTGTTGTTGCTGTTGCTGCTGTTATCGTTATCGTTATTATTGTGTGTGCCAGTTATATTTAGTAGTAGTAATTGACGATAGTCCAGGGCCGATTCAAGGGAATAGGAAGGACAAAGAAAGTCAAAGAGTGCATTCACAAGAATGACAAAGTTTAGGTTATATGTAAACAGGTTTAAAGGGTAACAACAATCGTTTAGAGATAAATATTATCTCAAAATGAACGATGTTTCAACGATAAAATATTCATTCTCAAGTGCCACTTGAATAATGCTGCTACAGTAATCCAATTACGACACCAATTGGACTACTCACTTGGAATTCTCATTTGCCCTCGTGACTTGATCTCGATGATGGTTGGGCAAACTCTTCTCCTGGCAAGCTCGTTATCGTGGCACACCATAGTTTACGTTGATGTTTGCTTCGTCAAAGCCAAAAGTTGTCGTCTATCAAAGTAACGGCTCGTTATTTGTCGTTCGTATTGCATTATTTGTTCGTTTGCTGATCGGATCAGTTGTGACTTGTCACATGTTAGTGAACAAGTGTGTGCGTCGTTCATTGCCATGCCAATTGTCGATTGAATGACAAAGCGAGCGAGTGAACGACGACATCTTTGTCGAAAGTAATATAACGACAATATCATTATAGTTGGCGTCACATAATTCACTTATATGCTTATATGAAGTCCGCAATGCTAATGCTGGCGCCAATTCATATTATAGCATGTAAGAAGTGTGTGCTAGACAAGTTGTTTGCTGTTTGCAAGACGAATTCCAGTTGATATTGAAAACAAAAGAAGTTGCTATGAAAACAACAACTGCTGCTGCTCCTACTGAATTATTCGAATGGAGGATGCTAATCTCAATCTTAACCTTAATTTGTGCGCGCGTCTCAATGAGATTGCTTGTGCTGTCTGTTTGTCTACATTGAAATACCTTTTGCACTATGAACTCCCTTCCCGCTCAATATTGGGCGGGAGAGCGCCCAACCGCGTGCGCTCAAACAGAACTAAACTGCAACTCCACGGGCCTCAAACAAAACACACAGTGCAACTTAGCTCACAAATCAAGCCCCTAAGCGCTTAGCAGTTGGCAAATATTCACTGTACCCTTAGCTAGTATTCTACAACTACTAGCAAATCAAAGAAAATAGTGTGAGCACATGCAAACAACAGCATGTGTGCACGTGCATGTGCTTGTGATGTAAACAAGCATCAGCGGTAGCATAATATTTGCCACTAACAACTGCCATGAATGCATATATGCTCACACGGTTGTGCATGGTGTGATCTAACCGTGAGCGAGAGCAACGGTGTGCAAATCTGAGGCCTTGGGGCTCTGCTTGTGTTTATATTACTAAACTTGATTTGACTCACTAATGTGACTCGCCAATAAAAACAATAAACCTTTGGTCTTTTCTATGGAAAACTAGAACTAGGAATAGAAATAGATTTTCAGTTAGAAATAGAATGGCGATTCCCGACACTTGCCTCTGCTGCTATAAACAACGTGCATCAGCATAATTCACATTGGTCAATATAATTTGCATCTTTTTATAATGCTATAAGCATATAATTCCAAAATGCCCTAGACAACATTGCACTGTATAGAGATCATTTTCATTTCCATCACAGAATAACTACCGATACAGTCATGACCAATGATAATAAATGGCTTTAGTTAGCTCAACTAACGTGAGAATATCTTTAATGGCACACATTTCTTGTACGTCACATTTCTTGTACGTGTGTGTGTGTCTTATCGATACAAATAGGTTCCTTGTTGATGGAAATTAAATAAATTTGATGTAATAACTCGAACAGTGAAGTGGATTAAACTCAATAAGATAAATTCGAGACTTGCTCATTAATTCGACGAGATTCTCATGTTCAGTTGATTGATTGATGCGGGCTCAATATTCAATCATCATTGCTTGCTCATATAATGCTCGATGCTCAGGACTCACTATATAATGTAAGACTCAATGATAGAATATAATAGATTATTATTATCCGTCTGAGGTTATAACAATAAGCAATTGATCGAGTTCGGTTCAGTTGAACGAGCGAGTAAGTGTCCAGTTGTAGTGGACACGACTAACTCGATAACGATTCACAAACGATCTGTCGGCGCTTGTCGAATGTGGTAACATGAGTTTGTGTAATCCACACCGTGTTTGCGTACGTTTTGGATCGAATAAATGCAACGAAATGAAATGAGACATAATAAGATGAAAGACGAGATCGGTTCATGGCGACAATACACTGTAACAAGGGAGATAAAAGCGCTCTCAGTCTAGAGAAACGACAGACGTGTAGCTCAAGTTCAACATGAGTACAGTTGCGAAAGACAACGTGATAGATGGATGATAGATTCTACCGAATGCTTTGGACGATTCACGGTTCACTTGACAGTACAGGTGCCTGCGAATCATACACGATTGATGTGTGTCTACAGCAACTACTCTACAACTCACCAATAACGCGAGCACTCATCAATAGATAAGGTCATTATTATTACAGTATGTGCCGACTATAGCTCCGGGTAGCTTGTGTGCACTGTGAAGAGGATATGCAGTGTCGAGAGGGCCATTGAGCGAGCCAGCAGCCGCACTAGCACCTGGCGCAGCTGACTCTCTCTCTCTCTCTCTCTTTCTTTCTAGTTGAGGATATGGTCAGCACTGTTTACTGTTGACCACTCGAGTGCCTCCTTTCAAATCAAACCCTAACATAATCTTCTAAACGAATTGACAAGTAGTGTGTACACGATGTCTGCACTCTACTTGCTTGATACTCCCTATGAGCGCAAACAGATTTGAGCAGCAGTTAGCCACTCGAACCTTCGAGAAATTATCATTATTTTTAGCTTTAATCCTGACTCATTCTGCGCCCATTACACCATCTCGTGCTTTATATTTTATGTCATCGGCTCATGTTTCATAAATGTGACGATAAAGGTCAGGTTCACACTTTTATTGCAAGTACGCGCAACGAGTCGTGTCTAAAGGTAAATGTAAGTGTAGATGTGATTAACTTTGGTAGAAATCTTTGTTTTATCAGCGTGAAATTCCATCAAAAGCAAGAGCATGAGCTCACTAAAGTATATCGTTTCACACCTTCGAAAACAAAAATGATGGCAAGTTCGATTCGAATGATAAAGTTCCGTTTTAACTCACATTCAGTTGAGTGAGAATGTCTAACCTAGAAATAACGTAAGCTAAGGAAATTTGTCCAAAATTGCATCCGGGAGGCTGCATCAGAGGTATATGTGAATCGAACGCACTAACAACATTAGTGTGAAATTCTGCACTTGATATCCTTACAATATTAGCGATTTGTTTTTGTAGAAATGAGCGCACCACTACTCGTTGGCTCATACCAGAGTTGATGCTCTAAATTTATGCAAACTTTTGAAAAAAAGAATCGGAAAAAAAGTTTGTAGAAAAAGGAAAATGTGTATGCATGAATAAACTGCAATAGAAAAAGAGAGCTAAAACTATTCGAGTGAACGATTCGTAGTCGGTGATTTGTTGATGTCACAACAAATCAAGAAGCCATCAAGAATCAAGCATCGTACATTGAAATGCAAATGCAAATGCCGACTTGAAATCATGAGCTAGTGAGCTAGTGAGCTATTGAGCTGGTGAGCTAGCAAGAGAATTCTCTTGCGTCAGGTGTCACACGGTGGCACGTGGCGCACGTTTTTTTTCGTTCGTTCGTCCGCCCGCCCGTCGGTCCGTTCGTTCGTTCATTCACTTGTTTTTCGTTCTGTTGCTGTTATTATAGTAGTCGTTGTAGGCTAGACTGCCGGTGCAAATGTCGTGAATGAAACCTGACTTTGGCTCTGAATAAAATCTCTGGCTTATTACAAAATAAAAAAGACACACAACAGACATGGGCGCAATAAAAGTAGGCGCTGACTTACCGTCGTAACTGACGAGACCATCGCCATCGAGATCGGCCTCACGAATCATGTCGTCGACTTCTTCGTCGGTGAGTTTCTCGCCTAAATTTGTCATCACTAAGCGCAACTCGGACGCCGATATGAAACCGTCGCCGTTGCGATCGAACACACGAAAGGCCTCGCGCAATTCTTCTTCGCGATCCGTCTCTTTGGCTTTGCGCGACATGAGGCAAAGAAATTCATTAAACTCAATTGTTCCGTTGCCATCTTGATCCACAATGGTGACCATGTTCTTGAGTTCACGTTCGGTGGGCCGCTGGCCTAACGAGCGCATCACAATGCCAAGCTCGGACGATGTGATTCGTCCATCGAGGTCTTTGTCGAACAATTTGAACGCTTCGGCAAACTCTGAGATTTGTTCTTCGCTAAGCCCGTACTCGGCCTACACAATCACTCAATTAATCACACACACACACACAACAAAGAGTGACCAAAAAATCCATTAAAAGATGATGCAATTCATCAGGCAGTGCTCAATTTTGCAAGTCATCAAAAGACGAGTATTTTTATTATCAAGCTTACCATTATTGTGTCAGTTGCAATGAATCTAATTTTTGCGAATGATAAATTTTTTTGTTGTTTCTTATGGAACAACTATTACTATTAACTATTAACAAAGTTATTGTTGCTGATAGATGTTAACTAGAAACTAATCAATTTTTGTAAATTTACTATATTCAACGTGTTGAGATTGTCACACGCATGCAAACATGACGCGCTACATTCATATGGGGTTGTAATTCGATTAAGATTATATAGTTGTAATTTCGATGAAACTCTTTATGTGTTAATGTGTTTTTTTGTTTCGATATTGTGTTCTCTTGAGGTTTGCAGGTGAATAAACGTTACGTTGTAGACGTGTTTAATTGGCTCAACAAATGCAGTAACGACAGCAACAACAGCAACAAACATATCGTTACTATCGTGTGTCGACAGTAATCATCATGCTGTTTCATCTGTGTGACAGAGGTCTTTTTAAGCAAACCGTACGCGAGCAACCAAGCTGTCTAGCTGTGATGCTAGTGAAAGCGTAAATGTAGATGCTGGTGCTCATGTGTCGATCGAACCAAATGCAATTGGAGCTTGCATACGCCTAGGGACTGTTGCACTTGCAGCCTAAGAATTGCAAGCTACGGGCTCGCTCACAGTTACCATGGGCTATGGTTGCGAGCCCGTAGTGAGTCGTGAGCTATGAGCTATGAATGCCGGCGCATGCGTCCTCAATTGTTTTGCACCAATTTGACGAATCGAATTGGTTCCAATTGAAGTGCAATCTAGTGAATTGGGAACTAATGCTCGCTTTGTTAGTTATAAGTTGTCACAACTCATCAAATGGGCTCCACATTAAGCTGTAGACGATATTGTGTGTGAGGTGAGCCAATGAATGTGCAGCGCAAAGTAGAAAGATTTCACTAGAGAGTTGAACAATCTTCAATGATGGAAGAAGAAATAGTTTAGTCTGAGATGGAAGCCACAACGACAACAAAGCGTTCAAGTTTGAATGAACTCAGTGGTAAGAACTCTTACTTAACTAGATGCCTTCTTTCTCTCTTATTCGTTATTGATTGCAAGCATAGCGTCAGCTACAGCAGGTGTAATCAATAATAAGCGAGATGAAATGGAACGATGATTGTGATAGAAAAATAACAAGTTCCTCGGTTTGATAAATAAGAAAAAGGCATACATTGTGTCTGGTTGTTGCGCAATTGTCGAGTGAAAGCACCAATGGCCAATTATTGGCGCACTTCACTCTTGCTCATAACTTGGCCCACTGTCGATGCTATTATTATTATTATTATTATTATTGCTATTGCTGCTGCTAAGCTATAGCTATCTCGTATGCCCGCTCAAACGATTGCAATAGCGATAGCTGTAGCATTGGTGATAGCAATAGCAATGGGCTCAAACAAACGTTTGTCATCTGGCTAGCCTAGCTCATAGGCTATCATAGTCTTATGGCGTTATACATGCACACATGAAGTTGAAGCTGAAGTTGACGTTGACATTGACATTAACATCCACACCAGTAGCAGCAACAACAACTATAGCCAACAACACTATTGTCAAAGCCGACACTGTCGCTGGCACGTGCTGCATTTCTCACTCACACTCAATGACACCTGCTGTAAGCACCTCACCTATGTCTGACCTATTGACACACAGTGCCAGCATCAGTGACAGAGGCTCGTAGATTAGCAGTGATGATAGTGGTACAAACATTGCACTGTCGTCTAACAACGACAATACACGTGCATTACCTTAAATTGATTCGTGCACTCCTAGCAAATTGTTCGTGTGTGTGCGTGTGCGTTTGTGTGTGAGTGTGTGTGTGGCAACATTGAATGCTTCGACACAAACTGATCATGTTTGGTGAATGTTCGTTTCAAATTCAATAGTTCTTTTCTCCAAGAGCCCAAATAACCATTGTTGTCATTGTCGCGCTGATAGCTTTAACAACAAACAGTCGAATCTTTGCACCTGCTAGTTAGACTATCACAGTATGTGAGTTGAGAAAAATGTACGCCATTATATTATTCGAAGTTAGCTTGGACATATTTTTACCACACAAGTATGCACAACTATGATACACATCTCAGATCATGTGCTCGACAACAACTATCAAGCAAGCAACAAATATTTATCTTTTTAGTATAGTTGAGTCGTCACATAATTGTTTGTGTGTATTTGTGATCGACCAACAGTTGACAAGAATTGACTCCATACACACAATAGTGGCACTCACAATAGTGGTGTTAGGTTTCCACAAGCACACAAAAGGCGTGCCAATTGTACAGGTTAACTACAAAGAATGCAAGTCTACGTTGAGTATGTAGTTGCATTGCCTCTCTGCTTGGACAAATGTCGCAACGTAAAAGGCGATAAAATTTATCAACAAATAATCTATCACTCAATTACTGAGAATCAATCATCAAGTAAAAGAGAATGAGGGAGCATCTTCGTTGTTGTGGTCGCTATTGCTCGTTGATCGATCACATCAATTGATCATCACAGCAGTCACTCAGTTTATTAACATTACTTAGTTACAGTCAATCCGACTCCAAGTTTGCCATGACAGTAAGAATCTAGATCATCAAAACAGTCTAGAATTTCTAACGAATCTCTGAACGCAATCAAAAACAAAAAACAAAGTCACCGCTTCCATCTAAACACAATACAATTCCTCTAACAATACAATATAATTCTCCTGTTGACTTTGTGATCACTGATCACTTATTCATCATTGTGATAATCGAGAGTGGAGACTTTGTTACGTCAATTTTTACAAAGTTGTTGACAATATGTTGTGTGACCAGAGTACAATATTGCGCCAAGCGTTGCATTCCTTCAGATTGAATTTGTTAAATTCTTAAGTGTTTCTCGTTTCCGGTGCTATAAACACTCTTTATCTATTGAACTCTATAAACAAAGCAAATACGAGTTCTCTTGTATTGAGGTATTCGACTCGATTTTGAGCGATCGACTGCCTTCAGTCAATAACTAACAAGCCAAAGAGAGCAAATGACATTATTTGTATGCATCGAATTGAGCTCAACAACTCATCATGCTAAATGTACGTCGCATATAATAATTCAACATTTGACAAACAATATCCGCGTCACGTCGTCGACTTGCACAACAGTTGACAGCGTTTGCATATCGTGAATGTTCGTCGCCTGTGGCATACCGTGTTAGTTTGTGTTTGTGTTTGTACTTTTGCATATCAACTATAGCCAGTAGCTCAACAGCTCGATAGCAAGACGTTCGTCCCAACTGTGACGAGCACGCATACATTTGCACACGCAATCCGTGCTGTTATTGCAAATGCAAGTCGTATTGATCGTCGCTTGCTTCGCCAAGCTTTGACTACCGTCGGTAGCTTGATGTCCATGTTTATGTCTATGACTGACTGACTGGCTGCCTGTGACCCACCGCACTTGCTCACGAAGCGACAGCGACAGCGGCAGCAGCAGCACACGCCACCAACTGTCACCGATACGACAGCAACAGCAACAGCAACAACAACAATAACAACAACGACGACGACGACGACAACGACTAATACGACAAGACGTCGCTATGCAAAATGTCACTATTATGCTGTGCTATACGTGCAGATACGAATGCGAATGCAAATGAGAGCAGCAAGTCGTACAGCCAGCTAGTTGCATGTATAAAGAAAAAATAGACTAAAAATAATAAAAACAACACAACACAGCGCGCAATGCTCATATGCTCATTTGTTTGATGGCGCACCACACTTGACGAACTCGATGCAAATTTCAATGTTTGCACAAATCACTGCTCAATTTCTTGCCTGCTGAACAAGTACACTATGCGTATAAGCTATAGAAATAGCTATAGACGTAGCCATAGCAGATAGCAGGCACTCTATGAAGCCTAAATAGCGGCTCAATATCTTGCCGTATTTATATTGTACAGTTGATGAACGCACGGCACGATGAGAACACTCTTTGCTTATCATTTTGCTTATGTCTTCACAAACATGCAGAACTTAAAGACAAGATAATTAGTTTTTCTTCATTCTTTTTTGATCCTTGGTTGTCCGCTTGATATCTAGATACAACAGTACTATTGCTACAATTGCAGAGCGTGAATCGCGCCTCCAACAACAAATGCAAAGGAAACAACAGGACTGCACTTGTCAGCGCTTCACATGAATGTGCAATTGTAGGAAACAATGTAACACTGTTTTTCCACTAACGATTCTCTTGCTGTTCATCTCTAACACACACACACATACACAAGTTCACACACTTTAAGCATGACAATGCACTCTATGTAAACTCAATCAAACTATAAGAGTTGTAACTAGCACATGATCTTAATTCTGAAATGACAGAGAGGGAGAGAGAGCAACTTGGCTCAACTCAATAGTTCGGTCTCACTAACTGTATTTCACTCTCACCGTGTGGCATGACCTCAAATCAGTCCGCTCAAGACATTATTGAGATTCAACTACAGCTAACTGTGTCTCACTGTCTAATAAAACCATGCACACAGTCATATCAGTGCATGCTTCGATACAGTACGGATACGGATGTGCCTCACGGGATGCCGCTGTCGCAGTTGTCGTTCTTTGGAAATTTAAGTGAATAAATCGCTTCACACTTGAAATGACACACAAGATAAACATCGACACACGAATTGACGTCTTTACTCCCAGTGTCGACGACTGTTCCATTGACATTGATCGATAACAATTTTGGGGGCCCCGACTTTGTTTGGGCCGACGCGCTTCAGTGACCTGTCAGTCGCTTCACTCATCATTCAATCGATTGATTTGAAGCGTCAACGTATGATGGACTGACTCAATGCGAGATAGACCGATCCGCACCCGACGGCCGTTGCCCAGATGGAGCCGGGACGAGACTTAACGCACGTTTGAGTGACGCGACGCTGCGCAAGGTACGCCAGTTAAGGAAATTGAAAATTAAATTGGCGGGTCAACTTAATGACCC
This sequence comes from Fragariocoptes setiger, assembly GCA_019968535.1. Taxonomy (NCBI): domain Eukaryota; kingdom Metazoa; phylum Arthropoda; class Arachnida; order Trombidiformes; family Phytoptidae; genus Fragariocoptes; species Fragariocoptes setiger. The sequence continues at coordinate 539 of JAIFTH010000988.1, read as the reverse complement.
TGAAAGAAATTGGAATATAAGAGCTTGGATTATTAGCAAAACCCAACAACGGACACGCCGTTGCGTACGATTTATGTGTGATCACAAGAGTTAATGAGAGACTGTTTGTCACATAAATTAGTACCGTTTATTTTACGACCGAAAATTATTTCAAAAAGCTATTTATTCATTTGAAAATTTTCTCTCATAAATTTGATGATTAAATTTCATATACCAAGAGATGATTTTACTCGAATCCCGAAATCTGTTCTTGTGTAAAGTTCGGTTAATAATGCTCTCATCTCAGCTCACTTTGGTCACCAATGTGAACAATTATATCGAAGATTTATAGATTTTTCTTTCATCAATCAAGTTATGAGTCGTTGAGTCGCTCTGTAGTCTTGGAATATCACTTTTTTGGATCCAGTAACTATTTGTATAAGGCGATGTATGTTACAGTCGAACGCAAATAAAAGAGGTCGCAGCTGACTTTTTGATTCGCTGGCAATGAACGAAACGCTGAGAGCGCCACGGTGCGGCGAAACTGAATATTCGAGCGC
>JAIFTH010000987.1:0-12229 GCA_019968535.1 Fragariocoptes setiger | reverse complement strand
ACACACACACACACACACACACACACACACACACACACACACACACACACATTGTTCATTGTTGGCGCAGCTTGTTGTTTTTATTTTGCAACAACAAACTTGATACTTGCAAGTGAAACTAGAAAGCAAGTTATGGCTAACGTGGCGCAACTGATTAGAGCCAGCAGGCAAACCATCGATCGATCGATCGCTCTCTTTAGTCGCCTGCTTCGCTTGCGGTGCTGTTTGCAATTCCATTTGTTTTTTTATTTTAAACGAACGGTGAGTGCGCGCACTAAGGTACTCGAGGAAGTAGCCGAGCAACTTTATTGGCAACATTTGACTCACGCTCACTCACTAATGGGTGCTTCGACCAATGGCCCGCACCGAGAGTTGGCCTAATCATCGGGAGCCGCCAGTTTCAATGACGTGTGCGTGTGCTCGTGTCTGTGTGTCAGGCGCATGCGCAACGTGCCTAAATTAGAGCTTGCTAGTCAGCAGATATGTCGTCGTCGTCGTCGTCAGTTGTTGCTGCTACTGTCTGTAGTTGCTATTGCAGTAGTTGAAGAGTGCGAGGGAGGAACGCAAGCAAACGATGGTTGCATAATCCGTTCGTTGGTGGCCCAATGCTCGATGCATGTCATTGTTTGTGCTGGCGCGTGTTTAAAGCTGCTGTATTACTTTCAGAGCACGTGCTGGCACGAGTCGCCGCAATTGTAATCGATTTAATGATTTTTTTCACTTCCTCAAAGGAGAGTTCTTTTTCTCTGTTCTTCTTTTTTTCAAGCTTGCAAACTTTTACTTAGCAAAGGAAGCAAGAAAGCTATAAAGCCGAACGAACCGAATGTGTTTGTTATGCAACTGTGTGTTTATATTCCAATGTGTAATGACGACGTCGACGCCGGGTTACGTAATCATGTGCTCATTAATGCGCGCATGTCTCAAGTTTCAAGGGCCACGTTTTTTCTTCCTCGTCTTATTGTTGTTGTTACTGCCGCTTCTTTCTTTGTTGGTTCATTTACGAACCAACGAACGAATCGTTGGGCCCATCAGTCGACAACATGCAAGTTTAGTTTGGTTTTATTTTAAATTCTTAACAACCTTAGCAACACACACGCAGTCAGTCAGTCAGTTGTCGTGTCAACAAAGCATTCATATCATCCTGATGCTTATTTTTTAAGAACTAACGCCGGTGTCATTCACTGTCAGCCCTTTAGGCATGTTTAGCGCCCCCGCGGCGACTTTCACTGCACTGTAGTGAGTCAAGCGACCAGCCAACCGATCGAGCGAAACTTCAGAGAGGAACAATACAACGATGGGGCAAGCGGAGAAAACGCCGCTGGCCAACGATGACGATGACGATGACACACACACACACACACACACACAACCCAATAGATGGATGAATGAGCGAACGCATACAAGGATTAACGAACCCGCGCGCCCCATTCCATCAAATCGATAGCTGGTGCGCTCATCTCTCGCGCTGAACACTAACTGAATGGCGTCAACTGAAACTGCAATGAAGATGAGAGAGAGAGAGAGAGAACGGGGAGAATGAATTCCCCCATTGAAGTTACGTCGACTCGGAAATCGCATTTGCATGAAACAATTATTCTCTTTCTCGCTCCAACTGTGACCTCAGCTGTTCCACGTACTTCGTAGTGCTCTGTGTTTTTTCTTATTTTCGCTGCTGCCACCACTGCTGTCGCTGGGGCGCCCACGCTTTTTAAAAAACAATATCGCTTTCGCTGACTTTGGTTCAGCCGTGTTGTATGTCAGCAACACGACACAATACAACGTTAAGAAATAAAAACTTGCAAGCGATAGTTTCATTTCATTTTGAATTGCAATTCAACTTTGTTTGCGAAATCGATCCGAATCGATCGGAACTCATCAGCGGAGCAACACAAACTATAGTGTTATGCAACACATCACGTTGCATCATCTCAACTCATCACATTTTGCATTTCAGACTCACATGTTGCCAGTTGTGAGTGTGTCTCATCATTCAATTCGATTCAACTCGATTCGATTCGTTCGAATTGGATTGAACTGGATTGGATTCAATTCAACGTTGAATTATATCTATCTCAGTTCAGTTCATCACAGTTCAGCTCAAGCTTCAGTTTCGTTGTCAGTTTGTTTTTTCGAGCTCGAGGCTGATCAGATCAGTTTCGAGTTGAACTCGATACTTTACAACCATTTGTGTACGCCCATCGTTGTGATCGTCATCGACTGTCGATGTCGATGTCTTCGTTGATTGAGAGTTGAATCAGCAGCTAACACTAGTGACAGGCTAGCGAGCAATTGAACGAGTGAGCGTCCGACCAACACAAACTTCGCCACCAACAAACTTTGATATTCTTCCTTTCTTGTCCTTCATTTGCAATTGCGACAGATCTAATTCTATCGACAACTGTATTGCCGTCGTCGTCGTCGTTGATACCTGACGATGCTCAACACTCAAATCGACTATCCCTCGCTCACTAACGTCTCACTTGTGTATGCCAGCGCAATCAACGATTGCGTGCCTCTCATTTTTCGTTCGCTCCCGTTCCACTCATGCTTATGCTCGTCGTTTCAAGTTTGATTGGCTTGTGAGTGCGTGCGTGCGTGCGTGTGCGGCCCACGTGCCATGAGCCACGATCCAGGAGAACACAAACACGCGGCGCTCACTATCATCGTTGAGTTGACAGTTGATAGTTTAGTTTTTGAATTTTCGCTATTTGGACGGATTCTTTCATTCGTAGTCGTCGTCGTCTTTTATGATGACGCAACTGAAAAAAGGCCACATTCAAAAATAAGCCGTCGCCGCTGCATTCAACTGAACACCGAGCAAATCAACTGGAGCCACCAAGTTTGCTTTCCATTTTGAGTGCGTGCGCTCTCCCTCTGCGTCTAATCAAATTTTTCTCTTTCTCTCGTTGCTCACTAACATCGTTTGACGACGACCAACATTCAACTGTCTGTCTGTCAGTCATTATTGTTTGTTGTTGCGCGAAGCATTCGACTTTAATCGCACATTCGGCACTTTAGCTTAAAATTTAGATTTAGTTGACTTTTTTGGCCGCTGTTCGTTCGCTTGCTCGTTTTTTTTCGCTTGTTTGTCTAGAATGAAGGGGAAAAATGTCACTTTGCTAGCGTTGAAAAAGATCGCGAAAGATTTGTCGATCAGTGAGATCACGACTTTAGTTTCGTTTCGTTCCTGTTGAAGAATGAAAAAAAGACCACACGCCATAGTAGCAATCGATAATTTCAAATAATAATCACTGCTGTTTTAATGCTCCTCTCTAGTATCTATTGATCAGCTGTGATCTCCAAAACGATGGGTGAACGATATCGTGAAATATCTCAAAGATCGAGATAGTTAAAACACCTTCGTTTGATTCAGTTGGATAATTTTGCTCTGCTTAGATCTTTCGTGTTTAGGACTTTCAAGCAAAGCTCCGCTTATTGTGCTTGAATGTGGAAAGAATGAACGAGCTTACGTGGCTTCCTCGACTGCTGCTACTGCTGCTGGTGTTACTGCTTCTCTTGCTGCTGAGATTATTTTGACTTGAAAATAATCTTTCAGTTAAGTGCTTTATTGCCTTATCTAGAAAATATCTAATTCTTTTTCGTTGCTCGAATTTTGTTGCCATCTTTGTTAGTTCGTGCAAGCGTCGTTAACGTTGTTCGGTCGGACAAGTAGCGGCAGCGGCAGCAGCAGCAGAAGCAAGTTCTTAAGGAACCAACTACGTGGTGTGTAATGAGCGATCGAACATCAATTTGATTACGTGTCTCGTTTTTGCCTCTTGCGCGGCCCATTTTGCGCGCGATGAGCGCCAACCAAGCAGTCAGCCAGTCAGCAATGAACGTGATGGACCCGCCCCCTTTCGATTGGCCGTCGCCATCTGACGCGTAAGTGGCGCTTTAAAATCGGTCGCCTAATTTTGTTGTACGCCAACCATCGTCGTCGTCGTCGTGGTGGTCGTCAAACGAATGAGCAGCTAGAAACTAACAACGAACGATACAAGCCATCGTCCAAAGTTAGTGGCCTGTGCATGAGTCGCTGTGTGAGTTAGTGCGTGTGTGCGTGCGTCACAAAAGAGACCCAATGAACGAACGAACGAAGAAAACACATCGCTTTTCTTGCACCAACTTTTTGGCACTGGACTTTTAGTGATCCGCGCCGTCTCAAATTAAGTCCAACGAAGCGAACGAATTCACAAAGAGGCCTCTCTAGCATTGGCACTTGTACTAACTGCTTGTGTGTGCAAGTTAGCCAACAAAATAAAGTAAAAAATAAGAAGCGAAAGCTCGCGCGATCAAAAGAAACGCAGAAACGAGAGAAAGAGAGAACGGATGAGAGATTAAATTAAAAATTCAAGCTCTTGCAAGGCCCTTCTGCTGGCTGACGCTGGGGCTGAGGCCGAGCACGCCCCACGGCTCGGGGGCGTGTTCGGCTGTTACTTCCTACTTTGGCGTGCTTCTTGCTTCTCCTTAGCGTGCGTTCGTTCTTTTCCTTTTAACGCGAGCGCGCTTATTATTAGAGACAACTTGCAATGAAAAATAAAAGCTAAACGAATGAGTGGACGACGAATGTGCAAACTTGGTCGTTAGACGCACACGCACACACAAATTTAGGGACACATCGTTTCGAGTTACGCAATACCCGTGCTAGCGGTGTCGACAAAGGCCAGCAGCAACAGAAAGCACACACCAACGGCATAGAATGAAATAAAATGAAAAGAACAGAACAGACACCGACCGACACTAACAACAGTCAGGAACAATGCTCGCACAACCAACCAAACGAGACAACAGCAACAACAACAACGAGTGAGGCTGAGGCGCCTCAGCACAACGCGAGAGTATTTTTAAGAGAGCCTCAACTTTTTATTATTATCCTTGTGGGCCTAAAGCTCTTGTAGCTTTGTCGTACTGTCAAACTATCGGCTCAACAATACATACTTGAACAACTCTTGCTGTGAAGAAAAGGAAATTAAGACCACCGGGCCAATCGATTGACTTTTCATTTGTTCAGTGGCGCCACCTGGCGACATGTCTGCATCTCTCTCTTTATCCTCGTCCCTATGCTGTGAGATGTATTCGTGGAAACATTGATGCTACATTGATACCACTCGCGCTAATGAACTTTCGCATTAACCGTTTGCATTGAACCTCACTAGGTGGCGTACTAATCACTATGTACACTACTTCATAAACTTGTACACTAGCATGTCTAATGAAGGCAATAGCTTGCTGTGTGATCGTCAGATATCAGATTCACTAGAACACTTCAAATAGTGGTTGGATGAGGATTTTTCACTAGTTCACGTAATAGACGCTGTGTGGTGACTGAAAAAAGAGTGGGCCCACTTCGTGTCAGGTCAAGTGATTATGTCCTGAGAAATTGATCTTCTCATCATTATAGGCATTATAGCTGAGTTTAACTTGACGTTTACTCAAGCTCAACTTACGGGCTTACGAGATGTGCAAAAAGAGCAAAGCTCAGTGTTAAACTTATAGCGTCAATAACAAGTCACACAAACACACACACGCAAACAGTAGTTGTGTTGTTTTTTCACCGGTCTTTTCCATTTTTCGAGGCCACTCGAGACAAAGAGAAAACAGCATCCATACTGAGTAGTAAGTTAGGAGAGAGGAAAAGGGGAACGCAAAAACGTGTGTGTGTTTACTCGAAAAATGCTTAGCTAAGCTGACGAGCTTAAGATAATGGAAGCTTCTAGCTAATGGATTCAAGATCAAAGATTATTAGCTCGCCACAGGCACAGGCACAGGCACAGGCACAAACACACACACACACACACACACACATTGTAGCTGCTCACTTGACTCATAATCTTGGACGAACACAGGCGCGCGCTATCGGCGTGTTTGTTAGTGTTAGTGTATGCCGAGTGCAGTCTCAGGTATCGTGCAAGAAGAATTGTTGAGGCTTGGCGCTTGTGAGTGAGTTTAGCCCCACGAGTGAGATCGAGTCGGGTCATGCATATTGTGTGCGTGTGTGCACGCCCTGAACGTACGTAATTGAGAGCCTCTAAAGTTTAGAAAGTTAAGAAGCCAACCAAGTTCGACGATAGTTGGCTCGATAGGGGGGACGACAACCGAGGAATGGGGGACATAGCATGCCATGACTAGGCGTGCATTATAATCAAGGCAAGGACGTACATTCTCTCAAGGTACATTGTTGTCTGGAGACACTTGAATTAGTTTAGTGTTGTCGTGGCATCAGAGAGTCGTTGCTCGTCGTTTGCTCCTGCGCACTTGTCTTACAGCGCTCATATGTTTCTGACTCAGTGCCATTGCGACATCATGATCATGATCATCATCGTCAGTCAGCGTATTTGCTTATTGTTTTCGCTGGCAAGTAAGTCTATTGGCTGGCTGGCTGGCTGGCAAGCTGGTTGCCCAGATGACAACAACATCAACATCAAAGTTAACTCTGCAAAGAACCAATTTCTGCCAAGAATTTTGGCGCCAGACAACACAGCCAACTGACAGGCCGTACATCATACTGCTCGCTTATTGTAAACTTACCTGTCAACGTGATATGTGAGCGCGTGCATTTGGATCAATCATTAGTTTTGTGATCATCGAATGAGTGAGAGAAGCTGCCTACTTTGGTCCATTGAATGCGAGAGAAGAAGATTCCTGAAGGAAGGAAGAAAGACAATGAAATCATTAGCTCAAGTGTCGCAAATGCAATGAGACACAGATGTCGCCAGCTGCAAATCTGTTTTGTTTTTTCCCTTACTTGCTGCAGTTATTATTGCTGTTGTTGTTGTTGTTATTGTCTTTGTGTTTGCTCCGACGAACTGGAAAAAGTTACGTGCATGGACGCTTCGAATTTTATTCTCTAGTTTTTTCATCTGTTTGTTTGCTCTTTCAAGTCTTTCATTCAATTCGATTCGATTCAACTCAGAAAATTTCTAGACTGTCTGTCTGTTGTTGTTTTTACAGACACACAAATTCACGACCTCAAATATTGATGCCCTAATTTTAATGCTCGTTGGTAGCAGGTGGCGCCACTGGTGCCAGCAGTAGCAGCAGCACTGTGAGAGCTGCCTCTTCGTTGGGTTGTTTTTAGTATTTTATTTTTAAAGTTAGATGTAAAGCAAACTTTGCAAAACAAACTCGACTACTTCGACTGATAGAACGTTTGATTGAACATAAATTATGGCGCCCTTTATCGCGCACACACTCACACACACACACACACACACACACACACACACACACACACAGGCATACAAAGCTAAACAACAACAAAAAACAGAAACTAGCTAATCGCCTGAGACAACGCAATAGTACAAACTGTCGTTCGAATCGATTCGCTTGGGTTCAATTCGGTTCGGTTCGTTTTGAATTCGTCCGTTTCGATGGCAGCAAATCTCGTCAGTCTATCGTCGTCGTCGTCGTCATTGCTGCTGTTGTTGTTGTTGCGCAATAGCAACGATGGAGAAACGAGAAGCGCGTGCCGTGACTATAAATTATAAAATGTTTAATAGCTTGTGTGATCGGCTCTGAAAAGTTAGAGGCGACGCCGGCTGATGGTTGTTGTTGGGTGCAATAGCGGCACACACACACACAGTTTCTTTCAATTCCTGCCTTCTACCATCAATAGCAGACCCACACACACACAATCAATAGTCTGATGGCCAAGTTGACATTCGATTGTTTTTGAGCGACAAAGAAAAAGCGTCTGTTCTTGCTTCGAGCGCAAATAAACAATCAATTTGATTTCTATAGTCAATGCAAAAACAACAATAGCCACTGAGGAAAGAAAAAGACATTCGTCTTATTATTCTAAATTACGCGAGCTTAGAAATTACGCCATCTGATCGGCGACGGCGCAACGCAATTACGATCGATTGTTGTTACGTCACACATGTACCGTGATCGCACCGTGCAATGCATTGTCATTGCAAGTTCAGGGGCCGGCCGGGCCCTGAACGTGAAAGACAAAACTCAACGTTCTTACAAGGAACGTTTTGTCAAGTGAAACATGAACACACACGCACATGAAAATAGACGCACATTATATTCGATGACAGTCGATAATGAGTGCCCCACACATACAGACACTAACTAATCAATGAATGAATCAGCGCAGCCTTTGTGGTGCGTGACTGAGACTTTCAACTTGCGCGCGCGCTCTCTGCCCTGTCTCTCGCTTTAGACCAAAACATGTCCCAATTGTATGTCCCAATTGTGGGGAATGAGGGCGGGGGCGACCAAGTGGAAGAGAGCTAGTGATTAGTGATATGAATCGGTTGTGGCGCCATCTACTGGCCAACACCGTGTGCAAGCAACTCACTGTGTCAGTCGTTAATCGATATGCGATCGGTATATGTGTGCGGTTAACCTGAAATCGCGTGAAGTCGAAGATGAGTCAGTATTGTGTCATCTCTTTCTCTCTTCTCATCATGGACGAGCTGCTTTGAGCTCGCTTATCCAACTTGAGAATTAATCCGAACGAGCTCGTTTGTTTGCTCTCTGTCCCCATACAGCTTGCAATGCTGCTGTGAGTGCAATACAACGATGGCTTGAGAAGCTCATTGCGAGTATTGTTACGCCCACACACATACACACGCACACACACACACACACACACACACACACACACACACACGCGCGCACACTCGCACAACAAACAATTGCACGAACAGATGCAGTGGCACGAGCGCACTGGTAGTAATAATGTCCATGTCGATGTTGATGAGTTCATCTTGCGCTCAGAGTGTTTTGGTTCAGTTCAACTTCACTCCGCTCCGCTCACAAGCTCGCCATAGACCCTTGAGGCGCCCATTCGATGATTGCTTCCATCGGACTCATGGCAATCTTCATTGCTACTGTGTCGTCGTCATTGGCACTCTGATTACGCGCAATCTGGATAATGCACTCTGGTTGTTGCTGCTGCTTCAAGTTGCCAGTTGCTGGTTAGCAACTTGGAGTACAGCATCTTGTGCATTTCTAGCTCAATCGAAAACACTGCCAGCACTAATCGATTGTGCTAGCTTGATCGACTAAAATAGCTATCATTCATTCATCGTTGGTCGTCCTCTAACCACTAACAAGATTGTGAGCGATAGTTTCATCTCGAGCCGATTCGATTGAAAAGAAGCCATCATCACAATATCTGTGTGATGGATCGATGAGATTGATTATCGACTCCTTGGCTCATTTCTTGTGAGCTGCCACACTTGCAGCTCTTGGAGTTGAATTTCAAGCCTCTAATTTCAAGCGGCTTTAATCGAGACTCTAAATCAAAAAAGTATGAAAACTATGAAAATTAAGGAACACAATTTCAATTTTGTTATCACAAGCAAATCAGCGGCACCTAACAGAAGAAGCTTATTCATGTTTGGACATGTTGTTGTTTTTGAAGTGTGCAAGAAATAACGTGTGGCGCCATCTATGTTTGGGGCGCGTCAACGAAGCCGCATAGCACACAGATCAGAGTGGAGTGGGCCGAAGGAGAGCATAGCAGAACAGTGAACGAGCAGTGAACAATTGTTAGAGACTAAGATTGTCGACAACGATATTGAGGCCAGAGATCGATTAAAGCACACGATCAATCACGCGGCGCTTGATGTTTGTGCGTCGGTGTGGCCTTCCAGCAAGCGCTAATCAACAAACGAACGAAATGACTGGCCTCGAACGAAAGAGAGCATTGTTATTCATTAGTTCATTGGTCAGTTGGTGGCTCAGTCGGTCGGTCGGTTGGTTGGTGCAATGCCTCTGCACATTTGGCATGTGTGTGCGTCTGAGTTGGTCAAGGGTCTACCTCAAAGCAATGAGCTCATTGTGGCTAAAGAGCCATACATCAATACTTGAAGCTTTTGTGAGCTTTTGCTAGCACGCTCTCTCGCTGGCTCGCTCGCCATCGAGCTTGTATATATGACTATCACAATTAATTAATATTCATCCGCACACAGCAGTCCAGTCAGAGTGTGGTGTGCCACTCATTGGCCACGCCTACTTCATAGTGTGTTGTGCGCCAATGATGGCCACGATGACGAGCATGATAGATAATCACGGCTCTTGGCCGGCGGTGTTGGCGAGCTCATAGTCGTTGTCGTCGTCGATAATAACCGGCCATCGGCGACCCGCTCAGTGGTGCATTAATTCGTTGGTTCGTCCTTTTCTCGTTCGTTCGTCCGTTGCTGTTGAGGCCACGATGCCTCTTGATCGCATTTCAAGCGTATCAAGCGAAGCAGAGCAAGAAAGAGCGCGAGTTGGCAGTCTTGGGGTGCTAAATATCATTCGGTTGTCGCTCCCTCTCTCTAATCGAGTGGTCGAACGATATTCGATGCGTGCGTGCCAATCGATAGACAGAGATCGAATAGTCGACAACGAATTTCATTAGACGATGATCTTTCGTTATTTTGTTCATGCTCTGCTTTCGTATTGAGCAATCGCCTTGTCTCCTTCTCCCCCTTCTAATGCAAGCGAGCTACAACAAAAGGATTTCGCGCTTCACGATAATAAGGAGAATCGACGATTACGTAATCTCATGATCATCCAATGATTGTGTTGGTCAACTGTTGTGTGCGGATCCTATTTTTCTCTCTTTTTGGGGGCTATGCAACTTAACGAACGAACGAAAGAGGGTATCATCTTTTGTTCTGCTGTTGTAGCTGCCTATTATTGTTGTCGTTGTTGCTGTTGCTGTTGTGTCTGCTGTCTCTCTGTAGTTTGACTTGTGTCCGAATCATAATCATCGACTCGGCGGCTCAAGTTCAAAAGTTGGAGTGCTCTCTCGACTAGTGCTGGTTCAATATTCCAACAATGATGACAATGGTGATCACGATGCTTTCTAAAGTGCTCGCCACAGCACACATTTTACTGTCTGTCGTATAGCAGACAGCAATTAGCGAATTTCGTTGCTGAACATTGAGTTTTGTTTGTGTGTCCGTGCGTGTGTGCATGATCATTGCGTAATGAGCCGTTGATTGTTACCGTTGAAGAGGCACACGTGTGTATTAATGAGATGCACACGTGCTAGTTCAATGTGAGTGCGTGTGCGTGCATGCGTGCAGGTGTCACTGAAACCAAATGCGTGCTCTTGCTCATTTCGTTAATGGGCATACACACATACACATTTAATTGCCACGCCTACTGATGAGGACCGCCAACTGAGGCCGCACTGACAAGTTCATATACGCACGGCAAAGATCCAAGTGAAAGAGTGTCAAAAACAGAGCAACGTAATTATCATAATAGAGACAAGCTAATTGAGCCAAATGTTGTTTGTTATTGTGAGTGTGAGTGTCTGAAGGTAGTAATGTTCACAACACATAAATGACAGCAGCAGCAACAAATTCCACAACAAACTTGAACGTGTGTTCATTGTCATCTAACTAAGCGTTAGCAAGCATATTTCGAACAAACTCCAGACTCACTTGGCTCACTTCACCTGCTTCACCTGACAGCACAGAAACATGCAATAGTCGTGTTGGTACTATCACACAAATAGTGCACATGCAATAGTGCAGTGAGCAGAGAAGAGCAGAATGAAAGCAACCAGGCACAAGTGCACTTATTAATGAACGAGTGGCTCTAAATGAATTTTGGTTCATTACCTATGGGCGCGGCATGGAGGAGCACAAATTAGATGTCGTGTGCAAGCAATGTGCGTGTGTGTTCGTGTGCGTGCGTCCTAGTGTGGATGCAGCTGAAAGCAAGGCGCTTGCTCAATGATTGATCGGCACCATCAATTAATTGGACGCTAGAGTCCAAATAAGTTTGTTGAGTTGGACACAACACTCGACTGTTGTTTGTGTGTGGACGACGACAACCACATGAGCTTTCCATTCGAATATCACATGCGCCCAGATGGACGAAACGTCAAACGAAACGAAACGAAACGAAACGAAACGAAACGAACAGGCAAACACAGATAGAGGCAGTTGCATAGTGAATTCTCTGTTCGACTCTGTGGACGAAACGTTTTGCGCCACGACGACGACGACGACGACGACGACAACACCAACAGCAAGCCATGTGAGGGTGCGGCACTTAAAGGCAAAGGATAAAGCGAAAGCTAAAGCTAGGGCAAAAGTAAAAGTAAAGTAAAAGGAGCGAGAGTAAAAGTAAAATAAAAGTGCACGTAAAAGGGCGCAACTCTTAATTTAGTTGGCACCTTAATTTGTGCTCTCACAGCTCAGCACAGCAATCTACGCAATGTGCACACACACACACACACACACACACACACACACACACACACACACACACA
>JAIFTH010000986.1:0-12241 GCA_019968535.1 Fragariocoptes setiger | reverse complement strand
AACAATATTTTTTTTATCAATAATATATAGTCAGATATAATAGGCATCAATTAATTAATCAATCAATCAATTTTTTGATGAGACAACAGCTGACGTCACACACACTCGCGCTCGCTGCGCACATCGCGCACATGAAGCGCGTCGCGCTGTGCGCATTCAGTCAAAATTGTGCACACACACAGACGCACAGACAGACATTCAAGTTGGAGGAACTCTTATATGAAACACCCTTTAATGTGACTCTAAAACAAACAGGTACACAGAGCACGTATACAAATGTTGTGTACAGACAATGTTTCTACGCCACTAACTGTGCTATGTACTACTTCGTTTGAGAAAAAACAATCAGACAACGCAATCCGGCACTGAAGTAATACAAATAATCTAATCGAGTGTTCGTCCTTCGGTTGTACCATTGATTCGATGATAATAATCTGCGTGCTTGATCAACATCAGTTATTGCTTCAATCGAATCTATTCAATGCGCTCATTCTTTCATTATGAAGTCAATCAAACTTTTACATTATGGCTTTAGAACGATCCAATGCACGCCCCCTCCCTCCTCCGCTCTCCTGAGCTGAATACTTACGTACTCTGGGTTTTCATGTCGTGTTCCACACTTTTCAATGTTAGTTTGGCTACTCAAGAATTTAGACTTAGCGATTGAGCATACACCAAGACTCGCGCCCAGACTAGGAAAAGATAGAATGTTCACACACGAACGCCAATGTTCGAGTACACAAGAGCAGAGTCTAACATGGTGCAATACATGCCAATCACAAGAGATCACAAAGGGCTTGCATGCCAGCGAATCGAATCATTTGATATGACTTTAGATCGGTAAAAATAGTACAATGCTGTCTAAAAAATCTATGACCTGTTCATGAAGGAGCTACGAGCTGCTCGCGAAAGTTTGCTTGGCTCACCCAAAAGGCACGCACTCACGGGCGCGCTTGCGCTCTGTTCAAACGATGAAACAGTTTTGAAAGTTGAAATGAGATCGAAAAAGTGAAACAATTGATTTGAAGCTCGTGACATATTTTACTCAGAGATTTGCTAAATGTTGCCTTCTGGCATCTGAAAGGAGCCAGATGGAATATAAAACATTGCTGTTCATACACAGTGGCGTGAATAATGCACGGCTCGGAAACCGTGCATGACTCTGAATCAGTTTGAAGGTACTACCAGGGTCCTCATTCTTTGCAGCTTTGGGGGAGAAGCTTTACATGATCCACGCCTCCGCCTCCTCTCGGTTCTGTGTTCGTTCCATACGTTGTAGGTGGGACAATTGCGACGGCCACGATCGGGGCCTCGCACATTTCGCGAGGGTCGCTCCGTTCAAGGAGCTCTCCTTCCTTGAGTAATTTGTCTACTGAATGCATTGAGCATAACAAATGAATTCTTCCGACTCGATTGATGAGCACGATCATCGTTTCATCCACAGAGTGACTCCACTTTGTGTGGATGGATCATTAACAGGGTAGCATCCAACGTCGTTAAGAGTCAAACGCCATAGCCATCGTGTAGAGCTCGACGAGAACTACAAGTTACGTCAGAAATCACCGTAGAATTTTTTTAAGTTGTGTCGGTCTCATGAGAAAAAACCGACGGGACAGTGGACCGCCTCAGCCTATACTATTCTTCGTCTCTGATTGAGAAGGCGAGCCGATGCGTTTCTCTTGATCGGAATGGGCAATGAATGAGCAGCAATGTTATGATAACAAAGTTAGCCCAGATTATAGTTCAACTTGAACCGGTGGCGCAACAATTCACTGTGAGCCAACAATAACACACTCGTGAGGTATACGTTCACCTCAAGGAAACGCTGATACGAAATGACGTATCCCATCGTTGTTTGAATGAAAGTAGCGCTGCACCACTGAGATCCAAATCTTGTGGCGCTTGAGATTACGCTCCGCACTCAGCATGGAGAATATGATCTGGCACAGTGAGCGAATCTGTTGGACAGCAATCGATGGGATAATGATGTGATGTTATTAGTACAAAATTGTTGATGAATATTGCAATGTCAAGACGAGAACATGGAGACATTACCTTGAGCGAGACTGCCGCACAAGCTACCAGCAGTGAGTTAATGCTTCAATTGTATGCTGAAACCAATCAATTGAGTAAGCAGAATCATTTTGATTGCAGCATATGATCTGAAACCAATGTACAGGCGACCAGATAATTTTCGTCGACGGGCGATGTGGAACAGCTCAATGATCGTTGGAAATAGCCTGAAATCATAGATATTATCAACAATAGAAACTTTTGGTACGGCCTCACCAGCATCCAGAGCTATCTCGTGCGTATCTGTGAAGTGATTGGTACTGCTGAAAGCCACCATGCCAACGTTGCCGAATTCATGTTTGCTTACATAAAATTGGCGAAATTCGTTTCTAACAAGCAACCAGACCGATTACAGAAGCATTGCATGGCTCACACATGCACGAGATTGATGAGCAGAAAAGATGTTGACCTTCTGCTCGCCGTGTACGCGCTTGACCCACGCTACAAGCTCACCTTTCTAACCGACCATGCCAAAGACAGAGTCTTGATTTATATTGCTCAGGTATTGAGCTCTTCAAAGGAATATACTCGCCACCAGGCACAGTGTATTCTTTCCGACATAGTGCCTTATGGCTAAAGGTAATTTCGCACGCCCGTACGACGCTCTGATTGATACTGCTAAGCGTTATTGGACCGACATGTCGACCGGTGCTATACCAACTCAATTCGTCACCCGGTTGTTGTGCATAAAACCGTCATCGGCCAATACTGAGGGCCTCTTTTCAAAGTTGAAGGAGTTACAGTCGATGAATCCACATCGACTAGGCCTGAAAACTTTGTCGAGTTTGGCAAGATTCAAGATTTCTCCATATTATGCTATGGACGTAAAAGAAAAAGACAGTTTTCCCAGAACAAGTCGAGCTCGCTCATCTGAAAGCTCCCAATTAACATTAGCTTCGTCAGAAACCGAAGAAGATATCGAAGACGAAATAACAATCTCCACAGACGTGCCGCAGCCGGCGACATCTTCTCACGACTCTCAGCCGGACGCAAACTCTCAAAACTCGCTATCCGATCTTGAGGAAAGAGAGCTGATTGAGCTTGACAGTTTGTTCAACGAGGGAGCCTTCATGCAAGAATTATTGTCGAGCAATCAAATATAAGTTGAGGCGTCTTGTTGGCAGCAAACGCCGTCAGGCATATTGTTTCTTGAGATGTTCAATCTGAAAGATGAATTGATGCTGGAAACTACTGCAGAAAGTTCTGCGGACGCTTACGAATATGATGCGAATTCACTTTTGCCCGCAAGATTGCGTCAAAGTTAATTCTATTTCCTCTGTCTGAACACCACTTATCAAAAACAACAAAAGTTCTTCATTAAAAATCATTCTCTCTGATATCATTGTGATAGTCAAAAATGCTATGGGTAGCGACGAGTGGCGACGGGGGCGAGGGGGGGGGCGAAGAGTGACGAGGGTGGCGGAAAGTGGCGAGATCTGAGCAAAGTGGCGAAGAATGGTAGCGTTGTGGCCATCTACCTATTTCGGATGACCCCGAAATGGGTCTTCCCCACTGGTTACCACACTACTGCCCCATCAACCCCATTCCCGCCCCATCGACCCCATTTCCACCCCATCAGCCCCATTCTTACGCCACTTCTAAATCATTAGTCCATTATCGACCCATCCATTCTCCATTTGTACAAGAAAGTTAGAATAACGTAATGGTTTGATTTATTTCACTGATGCATCAGCATTAGTAGTATTGTTGATTTAGATGATTCACAGTTTCTGTTGCATTAATGATGAAACTGAACAATAAACTTAAAGATGATTGAAAGGGATTCGCGATACGATACACGAACGTTGCTGTGATCACGAAGATTAAAACTATAGCCAGGTTGTTATAGCCAGGTAGGTGAGCAGTATGATGTTGATGATGGGTAGTATTGCGAAGTTCATCGCTCAATTCTCGTCGATATTCTTCAAGCGAGTTGGCAATATGTCGTCTTCGAAATCTCCGTAAAAATCAGAATTTTCACTACTATCGATGTCTTGGCGCTGCTCAAAATCTATTAGTCTTTCAAATTCTCTTCCGGGCGATGTGTTCATCCATGCCGACTCATTATTGTCGGCTGCATGAGACACGATACTTGTCAACAAGTCTCCGATCTGTTCAATAGGCTATAATGGGGTGGTGGGCTCATAGTGGGGTGAGAATGAGGAAACCCATAATGGAGTTTCAGTCGAAATGGTGAAGTCCAACATGGAGATGGGAAATTATCCATGATGGCCACAACGCTAAAGAATTGGCAAGGATGGTGTGTTCGTCGAAATGGCGGAGCGCCGAAGTGGCGAGTGGTCGCAACGCTACCCGTGATTATGTTCGATCAAGCTGTGAACGATGATAGCGAAATAAGGTCCAAAATCGTCTGACTCTTTTGTGCAGCAATGTTTTTTAATTTGATCTTGAATCGAAACAGAACCTACAGCCAGAATAAATTGCACAGACAGGACCACCAGTGGTTCGACACCTCAATGGCGCCAAACCAGTCGAGATTTTGTTTGTTTCCATCGATACACGTCTGCTCACCTCAGATCATTCTTCTTTCAACACCCCGGAAGATGTCTCAATGGTCATTCAGAGACAATCTATAATCGAGTAGATTCGAGGGCACAGCTGCCTTCATGTAAGACGCGATACTATAATAAATCTGGGTGCATGAATGTTCATGCTTCTGACATGTTTTGTTTTGAATTCCACGGATCAATCATGTCGGGCGGTGAGCCTAATCAAGATAATGAAGATAATCAATGATACTTCTTTTGGTTCTGTTTTTAATGTGAAATGAAAGCTTGGAGCAACAACTAAAATAGTGCAATCGGCAACAAAAATGATAGTAGATCAAGAAAACAGGATTGTCGTTCTCTGTACAAAAAACTTGTGCCGTCAGGCGGGAACAATATCCAATATACATCTATGATGAGCTCTATGTGCCAAATGGTCGAAAACAAGTGCCAGTAAGACGTTCTTATCATCAAGTTACAGGAATAGAAGTGCCACTTGTCTGTTTTGATTAAGTCTAGCAAGTGTCTATCAGTGAAAGAAAGGCAAATATCTTACAATTGGTTTAATCGTCGGCTCAATAATTCACTGTACGCCAGGAGTAGGGCACTCGTGAAATACACGTTTACTTCAAGGAAACGCTGATACGAAATGTCGTAGCCAAACACACTGAATCCAAGTCCATCGTTATTCGAATGAAAGTAGCGTTGCAATACTGTGCTCCAGATCTTGTGGCGCTTGAGATTACGCTCCGCACTTAGCATGGAGAATATGAACGGACACAGCGAGCGAATCTGTTGGACAGCAATTGATAGGATAATCACGTCATTAAAACAATATTGTTGATAAATATTGCAATGTCGAGACGAGAAAATGGAGACCTTACCTTTAACGAGATGGACGAGCATGCTATCAGCAATGAATTGACGATGACATAAACGAGCAAGATAGCGATGGCCACGGTTGAGTCAAACTCAAGCAAATATTGTGACAGATACAACAGGCTAGACGTCACGAGCGGTAACACGAGGCCACCAATCAAAATGAGTGCACTTACAATCTGATTATTCTCTTCGAATTCATAGACGAACAAATAAAAATTGGAGTAAGCATTCTGGATCAACCTTTCCACTGGTAAGCAACAGTTAACAGCAACATTGTGCAACATGAGCTGTTGGTATCGTTTGCACGGGTTCAGCTTGAATATTCTGATGAACTGTGGCAGATTTCGGATTCGACATCCGTCGGTGATTGCCTGCGATCGTCGTAGGTTGATTGCACCCATGTGTCCAATTTGCAGCTCGCCAGCCAACGATTGGCACACCTGTTGTAGATGCCGACGCGAATGACGCAACAGCAGCGTGCACGTGCTTAATTGCAGCTTGATCTCGTCCAACCAAAAGCTTAGTTCTATAACTAGGAATACCAAATATGGCACATAGGCTCCCACCATCACCGTTCCAAGAATGATAATGGACCACAGTTCGGCCAGCAGCAGGTAATCTTGCCAAGTGAATGAGGTGAACGCAGTGTAGTCGTCGCTGTTGCTATTAAACGGTGTGATGTTAACAATCACTATTAGTGTGGTGTTGAATGTCTGCCCGATTAGTGTGATGACGACACGCACACGCACCGACCACTTGAGCCAATCGTCAGTGCGCACGTACGGTCGCGAATTGTAATTGTCGAATTTGTAGTTGTGATCGCCAAAAGCATGTTTCAAATTAGCTCGGTGTTTTTGGACACACAGAGCTTGCAATTGCGATATTTGATGAGGATTGAATGTGTACTCTAAAAATCGATACTTGTATCGATGTATTCGTCGAGATACGGGCGCTATGACTGCCACCACGAACGCAAGTACTGCCATCAGACAATACGTGGAGATGCGATCGTTGCCCATCCGACGGTACGGATCACCGAACCACTTGATCAGCTCGTGCAAATCCAAATTGAGCTTGCGAAACAGCACCAATCGTGAGCAGTTGTGGCTGATCGAAGCGAAATCACTGGTGCTGGCAGTATCACTAGGTAAATTGGAATGGGAAGGGCGAGAACATTCTTGGTTGTAGACACGGAGCCACCAGTAGTTGACCGGCTCGTTGCGCTTCAATTGTATGCTGAAACCGATCAATTGAGTGAGCAGAATAATTTTGATCGCGACATATGATCTTAAACCAATGTACAGGCGACCGAGTAATCTCGGAAAATATCGTTTGTGTGGTTCTCGTCGATGGAAATAATATTGTTCGTCGCACGTAAATTGATATGACGCCAGCAATGCCGTGTCAATCTTGCCAAACAACTCGTCAATATAAACTTTCGACATCTTGGCTCACAATCACAATTACGGTTTCATGTTCAGTCAGCACCAAGGAAAGATGATTTTCAAAATTAGTTTACTGTTATATGAGTGATCACTTTGAATGCCTACTTCCTGCGCTGGTGATTCCACGGTTGATTGGAAATTGTATTATTGGGCATTAACTCAATCATTTGAACGATACTTGAAATAAGATGAATACCGGTGGGCAATGTTGAACAGCTCAATTTTCCAATATTACAAACACCCTAAATAAATGACTTTGCTCGCACGTTATCGCGTGATTATGATAAATCAAGCACTAAATGGTAATAGCGAAATGAGGTCCAAAATCGTCAGGCTCCGCAATTGCGCCAAAGTATGTTGAATATAGAGCGTGGCTGTCACCACGTATCACTTGAATCGATTCGATAGGGGACTTTCATTTGTTTGTTACATTACAGTACTAAAATTATGCCAAGAATAGATCTTGTTTTAGGTAATCTTATTCCTAGTGCTTAAATGTTCACATTTATGTCACATTTCGTCCGTAAATTACACAAATCAATCAATTCGACCCGTGAGCCTAATACTAATAATAATTGGTTATCACGAATTGTTTCGCAGAACAATCGATTATGTTGGCAACGTCGACGATATCCGCAGTTGAAACGTGTCCTCACACGCGATACTTATCACCTGAGTGCACGTATGAATCTTGCCAGTTCGAGTGCCTCATTTTGCCTTCTCTTCAATTGCTTCAAGCTTATGGCTGATTTTCGTTTTGAATATCACTCAATTTTGATCGAGTATACTGAGTTGCATGATTCTATAATTGCTTCGATTGTTGACGCAAAATTTCGCCACCAGACAACAACAATGCGCGCGTCAAGTACACATTGGCCTGCAGGAAACGCTGATACGAAATGACGTATCCCATCGTTGTTTGAATGAAAGTAGCGCTGCACCACTGAGATCCAAATCTTGTGGCGCTTGAGATTACGCTCCGCACTTAGCATGGAGAATATGAACGGACACAGCAATTTGATCTGAGAATAAGAAGAACATTCTTAGCATTATCATTTGGTTATTGGAAAAGAGATCTGGTCGATGAAATGAGCGCGAATTGACCCACTTTGAGCGAGATGTCCGAGCCAGCAATTAGCCCCAGATTCATGTTAAAATAGATGATGACCATCGTGTAGTCAAACGCCAACAAATATTTTGCTAAATACGGCACACAAAGAATAATGAGTGTCACTGAAATGACACCAACCGCAATAATCAAACCAACGAGCTCGATGATTGATTCGAACTCATAGACAAACAAATAGAAATTGAAGTAGACATTTGCAAGCAACTCGTCCGTTGTCAGGCAACAATTGACGGCGGTACTGTGCAACATGAGCTGTTGGTATCGTTTGCGCGTGTTGAGCTTGAATATCTTGTAAAAATGGGGCAAACTTGTGATGCGACAGTCTTCCCTGACGGCCAGCGATCTACGATGATTGATTGGCATGATGTCGTCGATATCCAGAGCGTTG
Source organism: Fragariocoptes setiger (assembly GCA_019968535.1). Classification (NCBI taxonomy): domain Eukaryota; kingdom Metazoa; phylum Arthropoda; class Arachnida; order Trombidiformes; family Phytoptidae; genus Fragariocoptes; species Fragariocoptes setiger. The sequence continues at coordinate 3,817 of JAIFTH010000986.1, read as the reverse complement.
GCCAGCGAATAGCGCACCTGTCGCGAGTGATGACGCGAACTGCGCATCAGCACCGTACATGTCACCAGTTGCAATTGGATTTCGTCCAGCTAAAAGCTCAGGTCCACAATGGGGAACAAGAAATAGTATGATGGGACATTCATCGCCACAGAGCCTAGTACAACTATCACACACATTTCGGCCAATATCACACAATCTTTCCACGTGAACGACATTTGTCTATTCGTTCGCGAGCATTCTACGATCAGCTGATGATCACTGGTGTCGTGTGAATGCTCTGCAGTGGCGGTGAATGGAGACAGAAATATAATCACTATCGAGATGCTGAAGAATAAGCATAGGATTAGTGCGATGACGACACGCACTTGCACCGACTTCTTGAGCCAATCTTCAGTATGGTCGCGATCGTTGACAATAGAATTTGTTGTTGTGATTGCCAAAAGTATGCTTCAAATTAGCTCTGTGTTTTTGGACACAGCGCTTGCGATTGCAATATTTGATGAGGATTGAATGCGTACTCTAAAAATCGATACTGATATCGATGCAAGAAGCACACTAGAGTTGTTGTGGCGACAACACCGACACCAAACAGTTCGTAGAGCATGTAGCCACCAATAGTTGACCGATTCGTTGCACTTCTCGAATTGTATGCGCGAGCAAAATCATTTTCATTGCGATTTATACGACGATTGACGAGACAATAGAGTGATCTAGGGAAGTATCGTTTGTGTGGAGCTCGTCGACTCAAATGGTACTTTTCGTTGCACGTAAATTGAGACAATGCCGCTAAAACGGTATCTGACTTGCCAAACAATTCGTGTTCATCATTTGCAGCATGGTAACTTCAAATTCTAACTTTCCGAGTACATGTTAATAACACCCAGAAATGAGAGGAGCTTGCTGGTCAAACGAACGCTTTCAATGATCGTTCCATGAGTCTCGATCAGTTTCTCAGTCAATGAACGAACAGCTCATTAGGATCACTCATGTGAGACACGAATGTAGCAATTGCTTCACTAGAAAGCAATAAGTGAGAGAAATAGCATGAAGCCATGTTAAACAATCAAATGATCATTGGGAGTATGTATCAAGCGAACTAGTGTCTTAGTTCGCATGATATAGCATGATTATTAGCGATGAAGGCATTCGTGCTTAAACTAATGTTGGAATGAGAGCTGTACTTTCACATTGAAACATTGTCAGACATGAGGACAACTTTTATTCTGTCAACTGTCTAGCAGTTTAAACTTTTTTGACATTCACTCGAAGCGAGACAACATAAGAAGAATAGAAACGATCACAAGAGATTCAGCTCTGTTCTCACAGTAGTATAGCTTGATGGAATTGATCAAAATGAGTTGCTTTGTGAGTTAATTTTGCCCATGTGTCTCAAATTGTTGCAGAATGTACGTAATAATTCCAATTATTACGCTATTTATACACCGAGTGTGCTTGATTTTAAAAATTATGAATCTAACAGCGAGTCTGAAAGGTCCCAGCAATGACTGTTGCACTCATGCGATAAGTTTCGATCGCGCTTCATGTGAATAAATAATCGCAGTGGCACATTTCCCTCTCCTCTTCACGTTCTCCTAAGCACATTCTAATTATCATATTCCGACGAATTTTTGTCTAGTTGAGGGCTCTACTTAGCTTTCCAGAGGTTCAGAGGGACCGACTTCAAATGATCAATGCTCACTTTGTCGCACATATGTATATGCTGTCCCATCGAGTGACGTATTTTCGCGCCAAGCGCGCACGAGTAGAGATAACTATATCGTGGAACAGTGTGTACGTACAGTGTAAGTGTACGTCCACGTGTGCGGGTGAACGACGTATCTATACGTTAACGAACTGTTTAACGGGCCCGTTTGATCGAAGGTCGAAGCTGAGAGCTGAAATTTACATCGACCAATGATTGTGCCCAAAAAATATACACAACAAAACTCCATTTCAATGTAACGTAATTGGCCAGGTGCTTCGCCAAGTGTGTAATATTATTTTTTTTTCTGTTATGAATTTCGGATTGACATGAACATAAATGGATCAATAACAAATCGTAAGATTCAGTTGATGACAAGTTGATGATCTCGACTACCAGACGCGTAATTGGAGACTCATAGCACTCGCAAGATTGTTCGACGTGGAGTTCTATATCGAAAAAAGAAAGTCATTAAGTGTCAATATTTCTAATCCTCGTTCCTATGACGTAATAATTCACTGTACGATAGTAATATAACGCTTGTTATGTACATATTGGCCTGTAGGAAACTTCTATACGAGATGTGATAGCCAAAAACACTGAATGCGAGTGTATTTCCGAACAGAAACCAACGTTCGGCGAGTTCGGTCCAAATTGTATGCCGCTTGTGGTTGTGCTCTTCGCTCAGCATCGAAAATATAATTGGACATATAATTGGAGTTTTAAAGTGTTAATTCTTTGCGTTGACGTCGTTGTTATTATTGATCGAGCGACTCGCTAGTTGATTTTTCAATTTTCGCACACACGCACACATGCGTACGCACTTACCCTTGAAGAGAGATAGGAGCTTGAGATCAATATCAAATTGACGCCAACAAACTCTAAACTCGTCGCGATGGCCACCACTGTATCGAAGTCTGTTAAGTATTGTGACAAATAGATGAAGCTAGCCATCAATGCGATGAATGTGGCCGCGCCAATGTACAGCAAAACGCTGGCCAGCTCGTGCACTGCATCGAATTCGTGCACGAACAAATAGAAATCAAGATAGATATCATCGAGCAACTTGTCCACTGTGTGAGCGTAATTGGCGGCCGCACTTCGCAAAATAAGCTGCTGATATCGTTTGTGTGTGTTAAATTTGAATGTCGAAACGAAATGAGGCAACGATTTGATGCGACAATCGTCGCCGAGTACTTGCATTCGTCGATGACGAATCTCGTTGATCTCATCGACATCGTTGATGTTGAGCTCGCGCGCTAACAAATAGAACGAGTGTAGCAATTGTGGGCGCGTGTAGCGTAGCAGCAGCGCCGCAGTGCACATCTTGAGCTTGATTTCGTCCAAACACAAGCTCAACTCGATGATTGGAAACAAGAAATACACGAGCACCACACCGACAGACAGCGAAAGCGTGGTTGCTGGAGTCCACAGTTCAACGAGGAACAGATAATCTTGCCAAGCTAACAAGTGCCAATGGAACACATCGTGGACCGCATGCATGCTAGCATTGCTGGCACGCGCACTGAATGCATTCAATATCATGACGGCAAATCCGGTCGTCAGCGTGATTTGGCTCAACGAGCCAATGACGACACGCACTCGCACCGACCACCTGAGCCAATCGTCGGAGCGCGTGTACGGTCGCGATTCACAATAATTGTATCGCCTGTGATGCTGGAGTTTGTAGTAGAAAGTGTGCTTTAACAACACTAGGCGCTTGTATACGAAGCGTGCTTGCGACTGCAATGTTTGTTGTGGCGTGAACGCATACGCTAGATATTCGTATTTGTATCGATGCAATCGTTTGGCTGATGTTTCGTTGTTATTTTCGTCGTTGATAAGACCAGCTCAATGATCCAATCAACGAATGCGTGATGAATTCAAATGGATCATTTCTTGCATGTTAGTCTGCTAGCCGAACCATATTGTCGCATTTGGTATCTGTGCGTCATTCTCAATGATCTCTCTCTCTCTCTCTCTCTCTCTCTCTCTCGGTGGTCTCGCCAAAAGTCAGACATATACGTGCTTTGCACAATGACTAGAGCCCGGATTTCTATATAAATCACACTTATCAAACTTTTCGGGGTTTTCCCCAAAATCACACTTGCAATT